>CAJNDT010006180.1:391587-516587 GCA_905221615.1 Symbiodinium sp. CCMP2592 | reverse complement strand
TTTGGCCAGTAGCGCCCCTGGCAAATGTGGGATCATGATATTACAGCAGGAAACCTCATGATACCTAGCCAACTAAGGGTGAACATACGGAGGTATCCCGACTGCAATTACAGAAATCCAAGACATAACTTCATGTCCGTTCCATCACTGCCCGATGGTCCTTGTCCGGTCTTCCCCTTGCATCAGCCTCGGCAGCCAAACAAACTATGGATACGTCAGCTGCAGCTCCGCGGGAAGCTGCTGGCCGGCAAGCACATACACTGATGCGCACCAGCTTTTTGCATCAAAAATCCGCCATCCTTGCTGCACGTGCACCCCCTTCAAAAACCATAAGCATCAAGCTTGCGACTTGAGCAGAAGCTTTAACTGAAGAACTGCTCAACAGTGATTGGCACCCTTTGGGCAAGGTCACGCATCATTTCGGGGTCTGCTGTCATGCGATGTGGCAGGAGACCATCGTCCAAGTCTCCCTGCGTCAAGACGCCGTTCTCTTCGATGATCTGTAGCGCATCTTGGCTCAGGTGGTCCTGGATGCAGGAAAATGTTAATTCACGCCGTTTTTGTTGCAGTCAAGCGCAGAGTTCCTGGAATTTGTGACTTAGACTTCATGGACAAAATCGAGAGTGGTGCCATCCCGCCGCGTCTACTGACGGAACCGCTCTTTGCTTAGCAGGTCTCCCGCAACTAAAACTTGGCGGCTTGTTCTTTCTGTGTTCTCCTTCATACTTCTCCAAGAAAAATCCTACCTTGTCAGTTGGTTTCACAGTGAGCGTGGCCATGCCTGAGAATGGCTTGTGCGCATGCTCTTTGCCAATGACCCCAAGACAATAACAAAAGCAGTTACACCCCATAATATTAAACAAACAAGTCTGCTACTTATGGTGTCTGTTGAAATCTAGCTTGCCCCTTCCTATGCTTCGAACCCATCCTCCGGGATCAACTGTATGTTGTCCAGAAGCCACTTACGCACTGTGACAGCGAAATGGATGTCCTTCCTCTGGTCGGAAAGTTCCAAATCGCGCCACGGCAACAGCTGCGCCCCCGGGGCATTTGGGTTCAGTGTCATCCACTCGTCGTGGACAGCGGCCGCTGTAGCAAAGTCGGACCGCCCACTAAGAATCATGTCGAGTGCTGTTGCGACGCCGTGGAAAGAGGCGTCATAAAAGAACGACGGCTGCTCACGTGCTGTGTGGCAAGCCAGCAGGTCAATGCTACCAGGAGTCCCTGGTGTGCATGTGACCCACCTTCCGTCCGCTGCGGCGGCACTCCGCTTTCCACAGCTGGAATTGTGACTCAATGCATGCGTGAATGCAAGGAAGCAGCCAATTCATTACCATGGCTTTAGGCTGGAGAGTTCTGAAACCCTTGCTACTTATGCTGCTCGCGGGCCAAAGGATCCAGCACAAAGTCATGGATCAGCAGCAAATGACATGTCGACCTCCTGTGGGACATCCTGATGCAACATGCGCAACCTGAGGCAACTACCTGGAGCTGCCATAGGCGCAACAGCAAAGCTTCCTGCTGGGTGGTTGTCAAAATTATGGTCCCTTTTTGGGTCCTTAGTATAATACGGCACCTAATATTTAGGGTACCCCGAAAAGGGACCAGAATTTTGACAACTACCCTGCTGGCACTGCAGCACACTAAGCTGGACGGCCCCCTGGCAATGCTTCAAACAGAAAGCCTCCGTGGCAAAAGCCCTCGGCGACCTTGCAATGAAATGGTGATGCTTGTCTTGCTGTGGCACTGTCCTTCGAGGGGTGCTCACGTAAGGCTTGGGACTGAGGTTCATGCTTCAAAGCTCAAGTCTAGAACTGAGGAACTCAAGGAATTAGGGTTTGGGATGAACGTAAGGCCCCCTACCACCCCTCCCCCTACACCCCTAAGGATCCCTATGACAGCTTTCCTGCGGCACGTCTCCCACGAGGCCGTACCTCAAGTACTTGGAGGTTCGATTCATGGGTAGCTACAAGTGGGGTTCCGAAAAGGATTCTATAAGGTTTAGGGTAGTTATAAGTGCAGGGGTATAAGTCCCCCAAAATGGATTGCATTTAGTGTATATTTACCCAATGACCCTGCTCATAACTTCCCCTGAACCTCCAAGTAGAGAACAGCAGCAGGCGCAGAACACGGTGGAGCATATCAAGCCTATTACGGCCCAGCCCTAACTTTCTTGCAATGTAAGCCAGAAACACCGCATGGAACAACAGCTCTGCAGGCTCGGAAGATAGATTCAAACAAGAAGCAACCCTAAACCCTATATGACCCTCAATCTTGAATGCTATAAACCCTAATAATACCTCAGCCTTGGTTCGGCGGAGCATGGCATCCAAAGCTTTGCAGGTGATAGGTGCACAACTGGAAACGCCTGAGAGTTAGATCTCCTCTGTGCATTGGAAACAATCCATGTCTCCTCATTTCTGAAGCCACAAATCCCCCGCGCAAACAAGGCAGAACTGCTGTGGACGAGTGGCCCTGTAGCACAGAACACCGTGCAGGTGCCGCCAAACGTAATATCCTCGGCTCAGGGCAGGGTCGCAAACTCGACCAGACATCGCCAAACCGAGGGCACAGTTCAGGGCTTATGGTGCAGCGTTTGAGCGATTGGATGGCCTCTGTCACAGCCCCAACCTCTAAAGCCTAAGCGACTCAGAAATAAATGACGAGTGACAGAATGAAGAGTTAAGCTAAACCCTGAACCCTTTTACCTAAACCCTAAACCCCTAAACCCGAGTGACAGAGCGCAAAACCAAGGATGGGAGCGGAGGCCGGCACAGGAACTTCACATGCTACGGCTGATGGACAAAATCCTGCATCACCCATTATAAGGAATATACCCTAATTCCCATAGTTTATAAGGAATATACCATAATTCCCATAGATTATAAGGAATATACCATAATTCCCATAGTTCAGAGTCCTTAGATTCATGCAGGATTTTGTCCATCAACAGTATCCCCCCCACAGCCAAGATCTGGTTCTTCTTGAACTAGACATTCTGAACCCTCGACGGTCAACTTTTAGATTGGCAAGTGAGCGTTGGCCGCTGGTGCTGCAGAGAAAATACATCAAATCATATGTTAGATCTGTTATACTGTATGATGGTATCGTATAGTCTGATATGCAATACGGTATTCTGCTATATGCCATAAAGGTATTTGTTTTGTCATACTGTACCCGTTTGACATATGTATATGTATATATATATACATATATATATATATATGTATACATACATACATAGTATATACATACACATACATGTGTGCATATATACATATATTCATATACATATTAATACACATGTATGTAATATGTTTGTATGTACGCATGCTTGCAGGTATGCGTGTATACGCGCGTGTGTGTGTGTGACTTTGTGTATGTGTGTGCGTGTGTATGTGTGTATATACGTATGTATGCGTGTGTGAAATATGCATGTATGTGAAATAGCAAACAGCTTCTAAGTAGTAAGTGATATAAACGAGCTAGGTCCCCCATTGTCCCCTTACTAGTACGGCTAATTACCCTTGTTCCTGGTTTTCGCTAGTTTTGACACGGGAATCCTAAAACAAAGCAGAAGGCAAAATGGCACTATGGGGGAACCTAGAACAAAAAAACCCTAAACCCGAAACCTTAAACTCTAAGCTCTCGGCCGCGCAAGTGTGCGCCAACTGCGTCTGCTGAAGCGTTGCGCTGGCAGGACAGGGGCTTGGTCGACCTCGGCAGGGCAACTGTTGAGGATTTGGATTTGGGTTTCATATAGGGGCTTTCATAAATAGAATAGTGGCTCCTTTTTGGAGGATCTGCACTAGAATTCATATAGGGCCTTAACGATTAGAATAGGGTTTTGGGGCCCAAAATACTATAGGCATAATAAGGAGCACCGAACATAGTATTGGTAATTATTCAGGCGAGTTTTGGCTCCCGTGTCGCAAAAGTCTTAGAAACTAGGTTTATCTAAGTATGAGGACTCCCGCTGCCTGCACAGGCAACCACACAAAGGTGAAATACAAGTCAACGACAGATAACGGCCACCCTGGAGGGAGACACACACCAACTCGGGTTTAGGGCTCAAAATTTAGTGTTCTCGTGCTGCAAAGTCCTTGCGATTGACGGAAAAAGGTTATTCCCGGCTCAGTTCGTTCGCTTACACCTCTGTCGCGCCGAAGCTAGATGCATCATCATCTCCAAGCGTGCAAGCGCTGTCTACAAGTTCCCGTGCGGCAGGTGCATTGCACGCTCTGCTGAACCCTTCCTGGGACGGACTTCGCTCGGTGACTTGGTTTGAAATTGAGAAGCTGCATTCCGGCAAGGTCATCCGAGCTGCCGCTTTATGCCGAAGTCTGCAGTCTCGACATGGAACACATTAATCCCCCTCAACCACACCAGAGGTGCGAGCAAATTTAAACCAGCATCTACAACCCTAGACCCAGATCAAATCCTGAAGCCGTCTGTAAACCCTGCGAGCCCCCACAAACCTATTTCCAGATAAAGATGCGAGAACTACCCTGGTAGAACTCTAAAAAGGCCAACCTAATCCCAGATCAAGATGCATACCGGAAGAACTCCTTCAAGCCGGCCTGGCACCACGTGTAGGGCTTAGCTTTTGCAGGTTGAAGGGTTACATCAGAAACGAAACTATCTAGGAGTGTCAGAGAAAGTATCGAGTCCCGAGTATTATAGAGCGCAAATAGCAAGATCCTGAACATGAGGACCACCCAAGAAGGGGTTCCTGTTTGCCCGGTTTGCTCTTCTGTCGCTCGGGGGTGGGCATTCATGGTGGGCCCTGCAACAGAAGCTCAACTTAAATGTTCATCACGACCAACTCTGTCGACAAAGAAAGATCAAATACATCAACTTTTTATGGACCAAGACACTCGAACAATCCCAGCGTCAGCAGAAACGACTGTTGACATGACGTGACACAGTGCATCAAGCCAAAGCTTCGCATAGTCGAACACATGTTGCCACTCACATTCACCAGAAGCAACGCTTTTCCGAACCTTCATCCATGAAAGCTTCCATCAAAATTAAGCCGCAATGCAAAGCTAACCTGTGGGACAAGGAAGCCAGCAAACAATGCGCGCCTGAGGTAGCACCTGGAGGCTTGGCCACTGGACTTGAAGATATTGTCAGGAGTGGGGCCGAATATTACTAGTACGAGTGATACAGGTGCTTGCTGAAGGATACGGTTGGTAGTCATATCGAGAAGCACAACCGATTGTTAAACAAACTCGACAATGCCATGCATCTGCTTGGATGCTGAAACTTTAGAGGGGTTGCACGGTGCTAACTTGGTTTGCTGCTCTAGCGTGTCTGTCTCCCCGTGCAGCGATGATGCTGATCACCATCGTACTCATGGAAGCAGTTCAAAACAGTACCAGCTTCAACGGACAACATGCTTAACCAGACGACTGCGGCCTAAGCTTAGAACCGGCTCAGCAGCAGCAACAAGTTGAAAGACAGTCAGCGGAGCCGTGACTGAGGTAATCAACATAGCATCTTTGACATGACTGAACATGAGCAGCAGAAGGAGAGCTACAATCCACCAGCATCGAAGAATTGCCCCAAGCCAGCACCCCAAATGTATCTGGGCCCTGTTCGAAAGCACAGGATTGGAAAAACAGAGCAACCAACAACAATATGCTACAATACCGTCTGTTGATCTAGACGCAACGAATAAGAAACAGCTGTCGCAAACCAATCATTTATACTCAGCCCTCGTCCCGCAACCGATTGCCCTGCAAGCCCTTAAATGGAGCAAAACCTGATGGAGGCCTTGTAGAACCCCTGCCGAAGCCCGTAAGCCCTTAAACCCTGTAAACCCTAAACCCTCTACCCTAAACCCCTTTGACACCGGGCCGAAGGGCAGCTGAGGGTGGTCGTCGATGGGTTGAATCCCGGAAGGCAACTCACACTGCAGCTCTGGCCTAGCTCCAAGGGTAAAAGGAGGGACCCTTATTAAGGACCCCTAGGTATATACCCTTAACATAGCTATAATATACCCATTATATAGCCCATTATAGGGTAGGGGTCCCCATTAAGGGTCCCTCCTTTTCCCCTTTCACTAGCGGCAAAGTTGCAGCTTCGATAATATAGGTGCCAACTTGTGTCGGGTTCAACATGGGTCTACCGACATCAGGAGGCTAATTACAAGGGGCTTTACAGGGGGTTAGAATCGGGTGCAAATTCCGGCCTTGCACACCTCTTGTGCCGATGGTTCTTGAAGTCCCATGTCTTATGATTCGGAGAGCGGGTGTGAGCGAAAATGATGCGTGCCTTTCTTTCAATGTTCTGTGTTTGTTGACGGCTCTTCTTGCACCTCCTGTCAATATGCGACGTAAATCCCTTGTAGCCAGAGACGGGAATTACGCCTAACCCAAGAATTCCTTTACGGAGGACTCGGGCGATTGTCTGTTCGCAGCTTGATGGGCGGATCTTTAAAGGTTTGGGGTTCAGGGTCTCGAGGATTTGACTTCGCATGCATCCGTTGCTGCAACAGCTTAAGCTTCGCCATCAGGAACGACATCATCCGAAGAGTGGAATTACAAGGGAAACCGTCATGAGCCGTTTAGCCTCTGTCTGCTCTCAAGCTTCATCCAATATCTGCGAGATGACATCCATGTGTTTGCACCTTTGAGAGCTGCCAAACCAGCCAAGCTTCAAGAGCCTCAAAGATGATGTAACACTTCGGTATGGATGCCAAAGTTATGCAAACAAAAAATGCATTATATAATTATATACATAAGTATGTGTGTATATATATATATACATACGTATACATACATGTAACGACCGACATAGACATACATGCGCGGATGCATGCACGCATGCGTGCATGCATCCATCCATCCGCTCACCCACCCATCCATCCATACATCCAAGCATGCATACAGTCATACATACATACATACGGGTGCGATTGTATCGGTACACACACACACACTCGGTTTCCAATTTGCATGTCCCTGCACCTGTGGTCAGGGTATCGCAGCCATCGGCGCTCCAACTTCGACTTGACGGCGGGAGGTCAGCGGTGCATGGGTTGCCCGAACAGGCCTGAGCGCTTCAATACTACTGGCTACTGGGTCCTTACCTAGACTTACTGGTCCCGTATCCTAGGGGCACCCATGTTTAACGTTTAGGACTATATCAGTTATCTTCCCGCCCTCTCTAACAACCTGTGATACAAATTACCTACTCTACTACACAGGTAGGAGTCTTTAGAATGCCGACCCTACCATTTAGGCAAGGCGCTCATCACCATCGAGAGAGATAGACAGGAATAGAGAGAAAGAGAGCAGTAAGCTAATCACGGCACTTCAGCGCAAAACAAAACCTCGAGAAACCACACAAACCGAGGCGCCGGAAGGGATCCCGAGTAGGTTCCGTCCGCTTGGCAGATGAACTGGGAGCCCCAACCTCTTACAAGTTCAAGGGTTTAGGGGTTTTGGGTTGAGAGGTTTAGGGGTGTAGGGCAAAGATGCTTGGCTTTTAAGTTTGAGTGCTCAAGGGTGCAAGAGTGCAGGCTTTGAGGCTTTAGGGCCAGGTCTGCCTTGAGGGCGTCAGCGCTTGGATCCAGGAAATTTCGGGTGCCCGATTTAAAATTGTCGGCTTCGTCTTCGGCTTTCTAGAACTCCGGGCTGCTAGAGCCAGTGAGTTGGGGACTTTGGCATCGGGACGAAGCGATAGAAATTTCAAGTTTTCGCGGCTAAAGGGTTTAGACAAACTTAGGCTTGAAGGATCTAAACCCAATCCTAAACCCTAAACGGCCAGAAACCCAAATTAAACCCAAACCGATCTTAAGTTCGTTTCAGGTTGAGGCCTGTCGATGTCAGCATTTACAACCGCACGGCCAGGTCCCGACCGTTTTGGGGGGATTTTGGCACCTCGGGCTTTCGATGGCTCGGCAGAAAAAAAGGGAGGAGCCCAGAGGGCCTTGATCAAAGGGTTAGGGTTAGGGTTTAGGGTTTAGGGTTTCGGGGTTTAGGGTTTAGGGTTCAGGATTTTCAGGGTTTAGGGTTTCATGTTGGGTTTGGGGTTTTGGGGGCTTTAGGGGACAGGCCTTGGGGCATAGCAGTTCCGTTACATGTCAATTGCAATACGCAGCTGTACGGAATACAAGGTTCGCCTGTCAGATGATAGCCGGTTGAACAGCTGACGCCGCACGTGTCCTGCGCTGGGGGAGCTGAGGGCATCTAGAGTTCGGGTGCACGAATTAGACGAGCTGGGCGAACGTCTCTCATAAACAATGAACTAATGACCAGGCTGGATTGTACTTGGCGGGGATCCGCACCCAACAGCCTGAACACAAAGCAGTTCCAGCTCTATACCCGTCTGTAATAACCGGGCCACGATGCACGAGAGCCATAATTCGACACGGAGCAAACTGGCCAGGACGGTCGGAACTTCTGGGGCTGGAGGTCTGAATTCGGAGTTCTGTACCACTTGGGGTTCTTTATCTTTGAAGCGGAGCGGGCATGGTGAAGTACACCACATTCAACGGTATCAGCATCTCTTCACTGCTTCCATGTTCGAGCGACTACTTGGAGGGTCGGGGGACTTAGTAACTGGTTATTTTAGGGGCTTATAAGTACCATAACCCCAACTAGGGTCCCTTTTAGTGTACTTATAAGTCTACTTACTACCTACTTACTAAGTCCCCCGACCCTCCAAGTAGTGTTGAAGGCGACATGCTGTAACATGGGACTTCGGACCCTCCTGGTAGCGCTTGCCAATGCAGTTGTGTGAGAACATCGAAGAAAGGGACAAGTCGGCGCAGGAGATACCTGACATGCGAGGACAACAGGCGAATAACTATTGCCGGAAAATTGAATTCTGATACCATCGGATAAAACATTGGCAAATAGTTGGTCACCAGACTGGTACTAATTAATTATACGAATTGAGCCTACGGATTTTAATTTTTGGAGCAGCATAGCATCTCTGTCGGATCTTGGATATTGACTGCAGATGTATGTAGGCATGTATGTATGTACGTAAGTATTGAGGATCGTCACCCACGTACTTTTCTCCCATAAAAAATTTCGTGGGGCAGTATACCGAGGAGCCTACGACAAAACAACACCTGGCTCAAAAGTTGTTCACAGCTAGGGAATGGCCTGAGGCAGATACCCTGAAACCCTACACCCTCAACTCTAAACCCTTTCTCAACCCGACTTAGAAACCCTAAGTTGTAAGGCCCGGAAAAGGGATTCGAAGCAGCATGTCCAATCCGGTGCAGCCCCCAGAGCCCTTCAAACATCCACGCATCAGTGTTCATAAATCTGAAGAAGAAAACATAAAACAAGACTGGGCTTACGCAAACAATGGGAACATGCAACATGAATGCCTTAACCCGGGAACAGGATTTGTAAGCCAAGTTATGGTGCATAAACAAATCTTCGACCGAGGTTCGCTCACAAGTGGGAGTGGTGCCCTGAACCGTGCCGCCCGGCTGACATGTGAAGACCTGGCTTTCCGGCGGTGGGGCAAGTCCTTCGGGTTTATCTATGGTATTTTCAGGGCTTAGGAAGGTTTAGAGTTTATGGGGTTTGTGCGTGAGCCCACTTCTAAATCCTGATGCCGCACACCCATGATCCCCGCCAGCTTCTTCCAGAGGAGTGACGGGTACCCAGGCAAGAACAAAGGCCATACTTGGAGGGTCGGGGGACTTAGCAACTGGTTATTTTTATAAGCACCATAACCCAAATTAGGGTCCTTACATGTCTACTTACTAGTTATTTTTATAAGTACCATAACCCAAATTAGGGTCCTTACATGTCTAGTCCTTACATGTCTACTTACTACCTACTAAGTCCCCTAAAGACCCTCCAAGTAGGGGTTGGCCTGTCAGTTGTGCGAGTGAGAAGCAGCACCTACTAAAGAACTACTACACGACCCTGAGTAATTCGAACAGGGCTTGGAGAACTGGCTTGGAGGTTATAGTAAAGGCTATATGCAGCAACCCTGAGTAATTTCATTACTTTATTCGAAGAAGGAACCCTAACAGACGCTTATGTACGAGAGCCTCAGCACTCGACGATGAACACAAAACTTCCCCAGGGAGCAACATCGCGGATCCAGGTGTAAAACCCGGAAGCCTTAATAATCAGACTACGTTGGGTTGTTAGGGTTTCTCGGAAAGGTTACCATAATAAGGGCTATTGGTCGTGTTACTTTAAGACACCATACGGGTTCAGCATGGGGGCGTTATTCCGGAGAAGGGGAGCTTAGGGGTTGCACTGACACTCAACTTAGCGGGATACAACTACTCGATATTCCAACCGTCATACAAAAGCTTATAGAAGTGCCATGCCCTGAGTTGTTTTTGGGGTTTCGACTTTTTACACTCGCACAGTACCGACAAGGAATCATGACAAGTCTGGGTAAGATATGCAAACCACATCTGACCCAGGTAGTCTCGGGCATCGCATGCTTCACTAAACCAGGGGCCTTTTGATCCCCACCCGCTTCGCAGCTTGGTTTCAGGTTTATAGGGTCAAAACAAGAAAACCATCGAGGCATGACGTCCGTGACGTCTGATAACCGCATTCAAGGAATTGCGTAAGCAAACTGCTTCTCTCTTGTTGAACAACCGGGCCCCAAAAAGTTCTAACTTTCGAAAACAGAGATAAAATTTAAGGCCAACAAGTTTAAAGTTCCCCTGTTCACTATCTATGACTTTGAAGTGAGAAGGGCAACGGCGAACAACTTCTGAAAGCTTCAGAACGAGGTGCCTGTGCCGCATTTCCTGCAGAATACGTGTAGCCTCGCCCAGTGCGGAGTGGACATATAGGGTGGTTTAAGTGTGGGATTGCAGGGCGCTTATAATAGGGGCCTTAATAGATAGGGTTCCTGTTACAGTAAAGAGTTCGGAAACAGGTGTCAATAAAGGTTGCTGTACGGGCTATAGCAGGGGTTGAGTAAAGGGGCCTGAACACGTAGGATAGAGTTGTGGGGTAAATTCAAGTCTAACTACAGTGTAGTTGCTACACTACGGAACTGTACGGAATAATAAGTGATAATCTGGCTCATATTGGTAATTATTCAGGCTTCTACATTATATTGCAGGAGCCCCAGTTAAAGTTACTGCTGCCCGTAGGAAACTGCAGAAACCTTCGTTGCAATACGCGGCAAGCCAGGCAAGGTCTTTTTCGAATGCCTAGAACATGGACCTAAAAGCAGCAAGAAACAGTCTAATGAAGCCCCTAGACCCCTCAACCCCAATCAATTATGCTACAAGCAAGGTCCCTAACCTTAGTCTGTCTATGGGGTGTAGGAGAGGAGGTTAGACTTTATGGTTTGGGTTTTCGTGGTTAGGGGTGTAGGACCGTAGAGGATAGGGCTTGCGATTAGAAAGTGGAGGTGTTAAAGGTGGAAGAAGGCTAAGGACTTGGGAATGTTGGCAGGGTCCATTGGTTCGCGGCATCGGTCTAACAAAGATTCTGAAAAATGTGATATGTAGATCTGTCTGGTGGCAACCGACAATGCTGTAAGATGGTGCGAGACATAGCAAAGTACTGGCGACGAATTGGCATGAAGGGTCGAGGGCGAACGCTTCAAATCAGGCCTGTGGCATCCCGAGAGAGAAAGAGCAAGCGAGACAGAGAGAGAGAGAGAGAGAGCAAGAGAGAGATGAGTGAGACAAATACAGAGAGGGAAAGAGGAAGACAGCGAGAGCGAGAGAGAGAGAGAGAGAGATGTTAGAAGCTGCAGCGAAGGGTTTAGGAAGAAGACGTCCAGAAGATATGCAGTACACATACTCCGCAAGCAGAAACGCGTACCTGTGTGCATGAAAAGCTTGGTTCGATGGTCCATCAACCGCAGAGAGTCTTTAGGCTTGAAGGGTTTTGGGTTCCGGGGTTTAGGGGTCGACAACGCTCCGCTAGCGGTCGGGGCCTGGAACAGCGCAGGATGCAGTACATGTCTCCGCGGTGCGGATGCCGTCGCAGTCCTGGACAAGAGCGAACGGAAAAATAATGCAAGGCAGATACTGGCGATTTGGTGACCTGTGAATGCAACAACGCATCGCCAAGTGACAACATCAGACTGCAGCGGTGGTAGCAACAACAATCATCTAACACACCCTCTGAATCCGACAGTGGCACAGGGCTCGTTCCGACATCTCATGCATGGAAGGCGCATGCTGCACTCCCAGAGCATCCGGGAAGCCGTACAGACCTCGAGCTGAAAGTGTTCAGGCATTGATGTAAGAACCTGACTAAGAAACCCGGGGCCTATAACCCCAAAACAGTAGGATTCATATACGGAACCCCAATACAGGCCCAAGGATTCTTGATCAGGCTCCCACATTACGGCTTACAGCAGTTTGGAGGGTTTCGGCCACTGAAGGCACAGACTTTGGGCTCATTGACAGCCCTATTCCAAACAAGAGCTCTAAAACAATGATCACTCATAAGGTGCCCAGCTACATACCGATGAGATACGTGAGATACGTGAACCGCGGTCCAAAACGAAAAAACACCAAGGTGCATGGCAAAGGCGTGCAAGTGGGCAGAGAGGAGCCTGCAAACCGAGAAATTGGGTTTAGGGAGTGGGTGGCGAATCCATAACCCAAGCCTGGCAATTTCACAGGTATGGTTTCTCGCTTTCTCACGAGCTTCAAGAACATTCCTGTGGGAGTTTCAGAATGGACAGGACCCCAAGGGCTGTAATTCAAACCCTGAATAGTAGGATCCTGAAAGAAGGGATCATCATCAAGTCACCCCCAGTTTTGGACAACCCTCAATCCGCTGTTGTTTCAAGACATTTGTTGACAAGCTCCTAAATTTTGAGATGCCCATAGGCTTGCGAAACGGTTCGCTGTGTCGGGCGTAGGTCTTGGCATCCCTTTAACTTGACCGTGGATGGATCTCAAGCCACTGCGGGAGCCGTGGCACACTAACAGGTCGAAGCATGGTTGTTCTCAAGCTCCAGTCATTCACAGGTTCAAGGGTTCTTGGCAAGCAGAGTTGCAACATGTCACAAATAGTATAGACCGAGCTTTTGGAAGGATCAATTGCTGGAAAGCCTGCAAACACCTACGTAGCTCATACAATCCTTCTGTTTTCGGGGATCGAAGCGATTGCAGTCTAAAGTCTTCACGGTTCAGCTAGGGTTTCTTTCAGGGTTGGGATTGTTGGGTTTGGGATCCCGGTACCCCACGTTAGGAACAAAAAAAATATACCCCTAAACGCCTCGAGCTCTTCGATACCCAAAGTCCAAAAAACTCGGGGCGCGGCTGTAAACGATACAAGCTAAAACGAAAAAGCCATAGACCCCTAACGGTGCGAGAAAAGCCCCTTCGTATCAGTAGTTTTTTGGAATGATCGCTCGAGAGTTTCCGGATGAATAACTTTGGTGGGGTGCCTACTTAGGGCGAAGGGTCGTTTAGGGTCTAGGCTGCTTTTCTCAAAACCCGACATGTTACAGAGATAGCTTTATGACAATCTTTGCCGGCTACAGACTGGACTTCCATAAATATCTATTATATCATTTATTCATCGCGAGCAAAATCTACTGCAACTGACAGTCCAGCTAGACCCACAACAGGTGCTCTGCTCCCACCAATGCGCGCCTACGAGGTTGCCGCTCTTGCAAACGAAGATGGATGGGGCAGTTTCCAACATGGTCCACCCAAAGTTGCAGTGGGCGATGCAGACATCGTCGTGAGCCTGGCTGTCAAGGGTCCAAAGGCTTCAAAACTCGTATTGAACATTATGGGGGTAGCATACGAAAAACAAGACTGCGCGTTAAAGTTTACACATCATCTCCAAGCATACGTAGCTGAAGACCAAACGACAACACAATCCAAAGCAGTGGCAAATAAGGCAGACTGCCTGCCAACCTGCAAACCCCCAGCCCAAGCCCCCCACAAATAAACAGTTGCCGCGAACTGGCCGCAAACAGCCCTATGACAATACATATGAGAACTCTATAGGATACCTACCGGATCCCCACGAGAGCCCTCGAACAACCACAGGAACCACCCTGAAACCTAAATACATCAACATACTAGATATCGGCGAGAGCCTCACAAGCGCCCTACCCAGCCTACCCTACGGTTGATGATATAAATCCTGCATTACCCTTAAGGACCCTAGACTTTGGGAATTATGGTATGTTCCATATTATGGGAATTGCAGGATTTAGACCATCAAGAGTAGGAGCCAGTGTGCGAGCCGTAACAAGAGGCCCTAGGGATCCAACGGTTTTTTGTGGTTTCGCATGGCTATGGCTAGGGTTTCGGCGCTCGCACAGGCGAGGCATGTGGTTCGAGGCCTGGTGAGTGAGACGATCTAGTGGGAGTGGCTGAAAATACAACTTCGCTAAGGGTTTAGAGTTTAGGGAGCGAAGTTGATCGCTTGGTGCTTTGCTACATGCCACAAGAGCCAACTATTGCATGTCGTATGCAGTCGCTTGTTTACGGAAAGACTTGACTGGACTCCGGTACAAACGGATACATCTTCGGCAGCCCAAGAAAGCAAGTCAGGGTTTAGGGTTTAGGGCCATGCCTTGCCATCGCAGTCATTGAAGAACTGCTGGTTCCCGAGCCCCACAGAGGTGACCTGACAACAGTGGGGTTCAGTGTTTAGGGTTCTTTCAAGGGTGGGTTCGACAGGCTCTTGTAAAAGCCTCAAAGGGAGCTTGGGTTTATAGGATTTAAACATTGTAGATGCATGCTGCGTTTGATTTCGGGCTCGAGGAGTTATGTTCTGTGATCCGGGAAGCGTCTTCCATGTTGACAAGTTAAGTCTTTCGGGTTCCATAAACCATGTAACAACCCCCTCAACCCTAAACCCTAGAAGCATGTTAAAATATGCTGGAATTCAGCAACTTTCCTGGGCTATGGCCAAGCTGTTCAACCATAAAGACTGGGTTGTAGTTTCGGGGCTCTGAAAAGTATATGTAAATCGGTACCTCTATCGGAACCATAAGGGAAATTAAAAGTTTCCCAAAGTGCCACCTCGAAGAGATTTCGAGGTCGGGACTGAAGAAGCAGTGCCGAACGTGAAACCCCAAGCTGCCTCAACCCCCTTTTTCCTAAACCCCTACTTGGAGGGTCGGGGGACATAGTAACTGGTTATTTTAGGGACTTATAAGTACCATAACCCCAATTACGGTACCTTTTAGGGTACTTATAAGTCTACTTACTACCTACTTACTAAGTCCCCCGACCCTCCAAGTAAACCACCTAAACCCTAAACCCCTAAAGCCCGAAACCCTAAACCCAAACCCTGTACCGCAATCGAAGAACCTCAAACCTCGAAAGCCCGCAGTCCTAAACAACACCCAACTCACCCAAACGTCCTCTAACTTACCTTTGGTTAGTAGGGAATGGAAGAATGGTAGTAATAGTAGCTATAATAGTACCCCATTCCTCCATTCCCTACTAACCAAAGGTAAGCTAAACCAATCGAACTTTGTTTTGTGTCCCTTCCTAGGTGTACAAGAACTTTACCCCACACCCATCTCAATTACTACGGACCCCTTCTCATTCAGGGCTTCAGCTAATCGCTGCTCTGGGGGCTCCTTACTATTATCATTATAGTAAAGTACCCCCAAACCCTATTCTGATAGTGCAGGGCCCCTATGCTATGGTGCCCTTATAGATCCCGCATAGTCTATAACTTACGGTAGACCCTTTGAAAACGAGCATACTATGGTACTCTTATAGATCCCTTATAGTAGACCCTTTAAAAACGAACATGAGTTGCTGCGCGGGTTGCTGAGGCAGCGTTGCAAGGGCTCAGCGCTTGCAGTCGACGGGCGGGTGCGGGGCCGGTCCCTGGGAGGGCTTTCTACCTACTTGTCGGGTTTAGGGTTTTGGGGTTTGGGGTTTAGGGTTTAGGGGTTTAGGGGTTAGGGGTTTAGGGTTTGGGGGTCAGGGTTTAGGGTTTAGGGGCCTCATGGGGAACTAAAGGTTAACCTTTTTGGTTATATAGGGATTATATAGGGACTATGCTACCCGAAAAAGGTGAAAGGTTACCTACTCTACTACTCGGTTTAGGGTTTCTTTGAGGGATCAGGGTCGGGGTCGCTTACACAGGTCTCTTTAAGGGTCTCCAGAAGGGTTCAGGGTTTAGGGTGTAGGGGTCTCCATAAGGGCTACGTACTAGAGAATGTCTGGGCTTCATGATTCTAGTATGAATTGCCCCTGTGAGGGGCCTAAGTATAATTGACATGTGACTACTTGCTTTGCATGGGGGCTCTCCCTCATCGGCAAGTTGAGACATACTAAGACCTCCTCTCTTGTAAATGGATGGTTGTTCTGTAATTATATACACAATTTGATAGCTGGCGGGGCTCTGGCACATTTACAGGAGCTTGATTCCAGCACTTCTACTCTTGAAAGCCATTGCGGCGACGACACCATTCCAGTCGCACTGCATCTCGGCACCCATTGCCCTTAGGGCCACGGTCGCATCTAACTTCAGATCGCCATACGCAGGCAGCCGGGGCAAACAGCGGGTTCAGGCAGTTTAGGCTTTTAAGTAGAACTTGACTCAGGGGTCAGAAGTCGGAACCTACCATGTTACGAGCTTGGTGCTCCGGATCTGGGCTTACGAAGTCAAGGGAGAATGAGAGCGATGCACAGAACATGCCAGGAGCAAGTCTAAACCAACGTGATTGGGCAAACGGCAGGAGCATGTAGGTGTAGGGTAAAGAGATAGACCTTGAATCATCCAGCCTGTAGGGACAACAGCTAGATTCAGGGCCAACAGAGGCCCTACCTTTTACACGACTATGCCGGATCGTCCATAGCGAAACGATTCGATCGCTCTTGGAAAATGGAAGACTACATGCACTCCAGAAAATCAACGTCGAAACTCATGCCCACGAGTTCTGCAGCAGACAAGTTGCTCAACCTGAACGGCATTCCTGAGTTGTGCAAGACTCCAGTGCCGTGGCAAAGGCTGCTGTATGGGCTTTCGGCTCTCACTTCCCGGATCAAGAGACTTAGCACGTACATGTTTAGGGTCAGAAGCATGGTAAGTATAGGGTAGTCATTGTCGGCTGGATCAAAGTGCTTGTGCCCGGGCCACACACATGAACCGGGAACTCCTTCAATTAGACCTGCGCTCAGTCCTTTGCAAAGTCGCATACGCACCCCTACCGCGAGACTCCAACATCCCTTAATTACGGAATGTACCTTAAATTATAGTAGGACCCCCTTATATGATTTATGGTATATTCCTTAATTAAGAGATATTGGAGTCTCTGGCTACTTATTACTGCCCTCTGGGCGCCCCTGGGCCTTGAGGCACGGCTTCCGCAGCGACACCCGAACTAACCTAGTGCAACCTCAAGAATACAAATCATCTCATGAGGAAGAAACTACCCACTACCCAATAATCCCTAAACCCTGAATACCTTAGAAATTCGATAGGACCAAGAAACTGGAAACCCGATACTGGACGCACAAAGTCAACGCTGTCCTCAACCTATATTTCGGCCACCCTGAACCTCGCATGAGCTTCGTGGGTTTAGGATTTGTTACAAGCCCGCAACGCTGCGTACAGTAGTCTGAAAATTAGATTAGCGTCCCGGTGCACCATAGGGACTGTCAAGAGATTGAATGCAAACAGGGCGGCTATCCGGAGTGATGGTGCTGCGGTGCTGCAACACAAGGTTGGGATGGGCAGAGCATAACATTTACACGATCGATCTTTGGACAGCTCCGTTGAACCAAAATACTCTGAATCAGGCGAAGGAGCAAGGTTGTGTTGGCCAGGCATTCGTATCTCTTCGGAGTGCCAACCCTCAGCCGGTGCAGTCTGCTGACACGTCTCCCTAAAATGTCCCAAGCCTGAAACCCTTCAACCCTTGCAAAGCCTGTGTTCTTGGGGCCTTTTTGGAAACCCTATAAACCCCAAACCCCTAAACCGTGCGGGTTCAGAAAAGATGCGGCAAGGTTAAACAGGGACCCTTAGGCTTCACCTGGACCCTAAGGAACCTACCTTTTTAGGGTTCCTTATTATGGTTTCTATATATAATTCCTTGAAAAGGTAGGTCTTTTCGGCTGCAGGCATGTGTAAGGAATCAAAGCTAAGGGCTGCCTTCAACCACCCAAAACCCCTAAAGCCCTCATACACGGGCCTTACCACTTCTTATAGGGGTTGCGGTATATTGATATAGGAGAGCTGCATGGGAACGGGAACAGTCAGGGGATATTGCTTGCATCCTCCGATCCTCCGAAATCATGACGAATCCCCTCAAACTGGGCTGGTGCTGCACAGTAATCACAGGACAGAAGCGAGTTTTACTCCAGGAGAGCGTGTTGAGATGTGTCCCGATCTGTTTCTTCGCTTCAATTACCCTCCAAGAGCCTGTTATCTAAATGAGGGCTCAAGGAATTAGATCCCAAACCCGAAGCCGTTTTAGCTTTATGTCTCACTCTTAAGGAGTCCCAAGTAGTTCAATGGCCCATAACCTGGCTCCCCAAACCTGTGATCGCACCGAATCTGCTCTAGAATAGTAGTCTAGGCTAGGGTCTTAAGGCCTTGTATCCACCTGAAAACCAACAGGTCAGGCTGCACACTGGCTTCACTTAATGAATCATCCCTGAAATACTTCCCACTCAATGCGGCGTAAATTCGAACAAATGCAGATCGACTCTGGCAGTCCCGGCAACACGAAAGACAACAAATCCTATACAACGGGAACCCTAAACCCTTAAACCCTAAACCCTAAACGGAACTGTTCCAACCGGTCTCAGGCGCCAATCCAGCTGGCAATAGGCCCAGCACTCTGCGCCAACCAACTTGTTCTGGCAAGTGCTCCCTGCCAGCTTTCGGGATGGGTGGCGTTGAGGGTTCCGGGTTCTCTCCTATGAAGCCTTCCAGAGGTGTAAGCTAAGTTACCCTCGAACTGTGTACGTGGGTTGATGATGCCAGGTAGACTGAGGTTTTGACCATTGGGGTTACCGTTGAGCCGCATTCCTGGTTGCAAGTTGTGGATGCCATGCTACCCAGACCCTCGGGAGGATCCAAAAAGTAGATCCCTTAATGGGGGTTCCTACAATAAAGTACCCTTAGTAGTATAGGGCCCCAAATTCGGGGGTTTACTTTCTAAATCCTCCAGGGGGTCTGGGTAGGTATCAGAGAGTCGGGGTTCCACTAGAAGTCGCAAGGCACTGCAAGTCTAGCCTCGTAGCGAGTTTGAGTATCCAACTCTCGCCAATACTTGGGCTCTTACTCAAGATTCGGTCCAAAATTACCCGCCCGCTGAGAAGAGCTTAGCTTCTCTGGGACGTGTCAGCCAGAACAAGACCGTCACGTGGCATGCTGTCGCAATCGAGCCAGCCTCTTAGTTGTGTACATGCATACATCAATGGAAAAGCTGATCAACACAATTTGGCACGGATCTGTGCGCCATGATACATCTCTCTCTTTCGCACCCCAAAACCAGCTGCACGCGAAACAGAAGTAACACCCCCAGAGAATCAACTTTAAGGCCCGCACCGATGCCCGTGCTGAAGGAGGGTTCGGGGCAGGTGGCGATGACGATGTCTGGAGCTGACTGATTGAAGGCACCATCCTGCCAGCCGGCATCGCAAAGGGCGGTAAGTCGGATCTCCCCCCCCACCCTAAACCGTAAGGTAGCCATAACAGCCACAACAGACGAGGCCTATTATTATTAGTGGGATGGTATAGCTCAGTGAGGACGGCTAGCTTGCAGGGGGAGTCTAGGGAAACCCTCAGCTTCGCAGAGGGACTCAGAAAGGCAACGACTACACCGGCGAGGGGGGGGGCGAGAGGGGGGCGGAGGGGGGCGGAGGGGTGACACACGGTTTAGGGTTTACACTCTCGCAACTCTGACACAGCCAGACGAGGCATTTAGGGTTAGGGTAGGGTGGCTGAAGATGAAACTCGCCGAATGAACCCGGGGAGCGGCAGCTCATGTTGACAGAAAGCTTGAAGCACAAAGTTACATTTCGTGCTGCGTAGACTCTTATCGGCCATAGACCAATCAGTAAGATCCCTACAACATAAGACTCTTAAACCAACCAAGGACTGCTTTCAAGAGCCATGTCCTGACATGATTTCCCCCCATTTCGGCCATGTGAGCACTTGTTATGAAGGGCTCTAGGGCTCTTAAACCTGCTCTGTTTTAGTGTATTTTTTATATACTTTGCCAGGCTCGGGCTCTGAGAGATGTTTTCCCCTCTCGCATGGCTGGAGGCAATGTCCACAGACGAGGTTACTGGGAGGCAAGTGAGATTCATGCCAAGAACCCTTTCGGTTCAGATTCATCAGTGATCTCATCTACAATGAGGTTTCCGCTCTCTTCCAATCTTGATTTTTAGGGATTGAGAGTGGGGGCAAGATGCTGTCATTTAATTTCTTTACAGTGTATGCATAGGCCTTAGGGTATTGTCCTACGGGGCTTTCACGGTTTGGGTTTAGGGGTTCGGGGTAGTGTGCTGAAGAGCTTATGGTTTAGGGGTTTGGGGGTAGTGATTTAAAGTGCTTTTGGGATTTTGGGTTTAGGGGTTTGGGGTAAAGTCTCAAAGGGGATTTTGGGCTTTAGGGGTGAAGGATCCTATAATCAGGTAACCCCAAAAAGGAACTACAATGGAGACTACAGGTAGGTCCGAAAAGACCATTCCTAGTGTGGTTTTGGGGACCTAATTCCATAATCTTAATAGTCGTGTACATGGACCCTGCTGGGTAATTGGCAGTCGCAACTGAGACCGCGACTGGCTGACAAAGCAATGTGCTGGAATTGCCCGGCGCAATCCTGGGTGGAGAATGAAACCCCTTGCTTGGGCCGGTGTGTATTGTAGGCCTCACACTTGCAACGAGCCACATGCACTGTTTAAAGCGTTCTCGGTGGCAGACACTTAGTGTCAGGCTTGTAAAGCTCAGAAAGGAGGTATGCGAAGAGAGAAACAGATACACGAAGATGGCAGCTTCCTGGCGCGTTTGTGCGAACACGAATACTAATATTACCAATAATAACACGAATCATACCTCTAGTGCTAATAGTACTGAAACTAAATAATGAATAATAGTAAGAATGGTTAGCGATAGCCATGAAGGGCGTGAACAAGCCCTGCCATGAGTCAGCACGACTCCGGCAGTTCACCCCTCACCGGAGCAAGAAAAGCCGCAAGTAGCTTCATGAACCCCTGAACCCCAAACCCGAAAACCCTTTGTTCTGCAGGCTTCCACGCAAGGACGCCTGGTAGTTTGCCGCTCTTCCGCCAGTTACGACTGTGCTCGTGACAGCGCCCCTCGCTTCTGAGCATGCGACTGAGAAACCTGAAAACCATGAACCCTGAAGGAATCCCGGGTTCCCTGGACCGAGGGCGAAGACAGTAAAGGCAAGCGGCGCATAGCCTAGGAGCGGCGACACTGAGCAGGTCTCTCTCGTCACCTGGCTTGAATCCAGATTTATGTTTCAATCCAGATTTATGTTTAGGGTTTGTGGGTTCAAGATTCAGGGTTTGAGGCTTTGGGATTCGGACAGACTTGACGGATAGATATGATGCTGCAGGCTTTCCGTAAGGTACCTCGCTCGCAGTGGCTTTGGGTTTAAGGCCTCAGAGTCGAGACATGTTGAAGTTTTCTGGACTGATTTCAAACACGCAGAAGAAGAACACCTGGTAAGACAATGTTCGCCCGAAGACACGATGGAGTCACCGTGCTGGTACGACCAAAGCCACAAAGCTGACTCTCATCCCCAAGCCCTAAACTGCTAGTAATCCACCGCCCGACACCATGCGGCACCCTATTGCTCAGCCAAACCTCCCGGCACAACCAAAAACACAAAGGACCCTCAGCCTGTCATACACCTACAGGATTTCAAGCTCCCAAAAAAGTCCCCAACCCCTCAACCCAAACCCGAAACTTCGGACTACCAGCTCCCTAAATCCTAAACCCTAAAAATGGTCGTTTCCGAAAATAGGGGCACCTTATAATAAGGATCCTACTATTTAGGGTACTATATTAGGGTCCCCTATTTTCGGAAACTCCCAAATCGCTCAAGGCCACCTTGCCCGGGCAGTCGGTCGTGGCGCCCAAGACGTTCGGGATGCCAATGGTGCACGGCCGGGGATCCTCGTAGTCCAAGCTTGAGTGCGTGGGGTGTTTAGGGTTGAAGGCCTTCAGGGGCTTAGGGTTCAAGTTTAGGGTTTAGGGGTTCGGGGTTTCAGGATTTCAGCACTCACTGTCGGACATGCCTGGAGGTTTAGGGTTTAGGAGTTAAAGGGTTTAGGGTTCATCCCCTAGAAATAAAACCACTGTTCGATTGCCTGTTGGAAGGTGCGGTCCCTGCTGTATTGCAGAAAATTTAAGGGGGAACGATTACCCTTATCAGCTTGTTCCATTCCAGCCTTTCGACACGAACCCAGAAACCATGCATAGCACCTCGTGATACATCCGCAGTAAAAGCGTCATAGAGAGTGGGCCTGCAAGGCACTGAAACCCGAGACCCAAGCCCAAACCCCCCCGACTAAAGCCAAAAAGCGAAACAAAAACCAAGACCTTTTGGAACAAGAGGCAAACTAGCAACACCCCAAAAGCCTAAACCCTCCACCTCAAAAACACCCGGCTTTTTGTAGCGAGCCGACTATAAGGATTATAATACCCCAAAAGAGTTAAAGGTTCCCTACTCTACTTGGAGGTTCATGGGTAGTATCAGTATAGCTACCTACTTATAACTCCACTTATAACTGCCCATGAACCTCCACGTACTGCTACTTGGAGGGTCGTGAGACTTAGTAACTGGCTATTCCAGGGACTTATAAGTACCATACCCCCACTTAGGGTCCCTTGTAGGGTACTTATAAGTCTACTTACTACCTACTTACTAAGTCCCCTAAAGACCCTCCAAGCACTCTAAACCCTAAACCTAAACCCTATACCCTTATAGAATCCCTGTAGGTCCCTTTAAAGGAACCCTAAAGTCCCTAAAGGAACCCCTTATAGTTACTAAGTCCCCTATAAGTAGGTCGGCCCCAGCTTTTCAGCGAGCCACGCAGGTCGGCCCGGTGGACTCCACCGCAGGGAAGCTCTGCGCTGTTCCCGGAACAAACTCGGTGAAGCCTGCCTGGGAAAGAGTTTTTTGCCTCCCGCCTGGCTAGGACGAACCTACGATGCAGGGTGGTGGGAAAGGGTTTGGGGGTTTAGGGCTTCTTGGTTTTTTTGTATGAGTGCGTTGTCCACGCTTCTACAGGGATTCACACGGGCTTGATTAGGGCTTTACAGTCGAAGATAATGTCCTCAATGATGATAAGTAGGTTCATGAAGGGCATAATGAACAGTATGTTTGTAGTTGTTCTCTTCTCTTCGCCCTGTGGCCCTGCCATATCTTAGAAGAGTCATCGGCATGTGAATGTGGATCGTGATCATCAGCGTTAGTCGAGAAGCTATTTCAAAAGCTATAGGCGTGTTGACAAGAGTAGCTGGTGATTATGGTGGTTCTTTGGTTTGGAGGTCTCAAGGCATTGCGTGAACTGCGGTAGCCGCCAGACTGATTACTGTTTGCGCATGGATAGCCGTCACATTTCTTGGAGCTCACGACTGGCGTGATCTTTTGCAGACGAAAGACTTAAAGACTCGCTGTCTGGCACTTTCGCTTTACTGACTCAATGCACGGCTACATCCTGAAAACCGATTGTGCTTCCACCCCGACACCCCGACTCATCCATACACAGCTCATACATATTGGATCCTGCTTACCCAATATCTCCAGTAGAATGAATACTAGTTATAAGGGTGCTGGCAGGGATCCTGTCACCATGGCCCTTACTTATGACAGGACTGGACGTTGAGTGATTCTGAGCGTGTCTCTGCTCCAAGATGCACTGCTGGCAGGTGCATCATCGCAAAGAAGCACCGTTGCATTCCCAACGATGTCGTATCCCATCTCACAAAAGGCTGTGCACACCTCACAGCATGAGCAGGCGCAGAAGAAGGAGACACCATGCAGGTGAGCCGGATGCTTCCATACTAAAAACTTCATAATGTGATGATCAGGACACGAAGCCAGGAAGGGTAGAGGTCACTCTAGCAATTCCGAGCGAGGAGTTTCAGATTCGGTCGCGTATGATTTGGATTTTTGTTTGCCCAGTTTCTGACATATTTGCTCAAGATTGGCAACGTGTATTAGTGCTTTCTAAGCTCAAACTAAAGCCTGAAGCGTTTTCCCCAAAACCTCTGAACCCTACTGCTAGAGAGCTTGCAGAGTCCGCCTAGAACCCTGGTAGAGCCCTAGCTCATCCGTCAAGTCGCTTGTCCGAAAGACATGACGTCACAGGAGTCGCCCACCCAAAGCGGCGAGAAGGGCGACACCGCCCCCAGGTTCCCGCAGGTCGTGGGGTTGCACACCTGGCCACACCGGCTTCTGGGGGTTTACAGCTTTGTGGCTTTAAAGGGAACTCCAGAAAGTTGGAATATGGTTTCAGGGTAGGATACCTTATAATTTACCATAAAGGGTTTAGGATAATCATATTCCAACTTTGTGGCTTTTACTTTACGTATTTAGGGGGACTTTGGGACTGAAGTTTTGCGAGCTGAGAAGTGATGTCCTCTCGCTTCAGCGCAGTTTGGCTTCAGATACTTGCACATGCATATATGCATGCATGACTCTACACATAAGCTTATACAGTTATACTGTATATCCGACAGTTACTGTTTTGTCAAGGCCTTTTTCCCACACAACGTGTAGTCTAGAGGGCTTAGAGTCTTAACTTAAAGCCTTGCACTTGGCGCGAAGCCGCGCACGGACCCGAGTCGCTTTCTGAAAGCAGCTGGTCAGCCAGCGACAATATCCTCCCGGATTTTGCGCATCGGCTCGCCATCACCGAAAACACACAGCTCAGGGTTTAGAGCCTCGGGGCTTTTAGGGGATACGAACTCAACAGTGCCCAGAGACTCCAATATCCCTTAAATAAGGAATATACATTAAATTAGAGTAGGACCCCTTATATGAGTTAAGGTATATGCCTGAATTAAGGGATATTGGACTCTCTGGGTGATGCGTCACAGAAATCACAAGTCACGGCAGCAGCACCGATGTGGATGCGGAGAAGCTTCCATCTGGTTGGCAGTAGATGGTGGGGTCACCTCCGAGACATCTCAGATCCCTGAAATCGCAAATGCCTAACATACACACACACACACCCTAAACCCTAAACCCTATATACCCTACACCCTAAACCCTATAAACCCTACACCCTAAACCCTATAAGCCCTACACCCTAAACCCTATACACCCCACACTCTACACTCTACACCCTAAACCCCGTGGCATGGAGCTACGAGGCCCTAAGCCAAAAATCTCTGCAAGGGGCCTACAAGATCATAGCCGCGGGTGCAGGACACTTGGCAGCTCTGCCCGGTCGTTGTGTCGAAGCCTCAAATAAGGAATGGCTGGCTTCAGGCTTGGAGAAGCTGAGAAGACACCTTCCCCAGGAACCTTCTGATATAGGATACACTGTTGTGACCGCGTTGTGCAGGGGCTTTGTCCGCTCCTATGTGGTTTTGTATTGGGCCGATACGGCATTGATGAGTTGTACAGGTTCGTTAAGGAGGGTCAAAAAGGTTCTACAAAGTTGACAGTCTAGGAATCTCTTCAAGAATGCTGTGCTTCTGGTGGCGGTTCTTAATAGCGAGCCAGTATGCTGATATACGGTCTTCCTTCTAGCGGTTAGGTGTCAGGGTTTAGGGTGTTCTGAACCACCTTCCAGCTGAGGACACCCTAAATCAAAGAAGAGAGTTTTGGATGCACATTCTGAAAACACCTAAAGCATGCACCCCAAAGTTTAGTGCAGCTGCGTGGCTCTGAGGGTACGAGCTGCAGCAGAAACAGCTACTGGGTTCAGGGTATAGGGTTGACGCAGTTCCAGTCATGCCAACTTAGCTCACAGGGTTTAGGATTTAGGTGTAGGTCATGTGTTTTTTTCATCTTCCAACCCCGAATTCTGAAGTCCTGGCCCGCCTCGTCAATTATGCGTCTTCAAATTCGGAAATGCAGCATCCTGCATAAGCCTTGTGGGGCCCTAATGGAGGGCATGCACTTCGTAAACCCTTTCGGTAAATCCCGAAACCTGATCCCATATTCAGGATTGCGACTGGTGTCCTCTACTTGGAGGGTCGGGGGACTTAGTAACTAGTTATTTTAGGGACTTATAAGTACCATAACCCCAATTAGGGTCCCTTTTAGGGTACTTAGAAGTCTCCCTACTACCTACTTACTAAGTCCCCCGACCCTCCAAGTAGAGCCCACATAGTAACGCTTGCTTAGTCTAGCGGCCTTCTGAGGACCCTTTTCTGAATCCTAGCTATGAGGGACTCTGTCCCTCTGAAGCGGCTAATCCAAGGAACAGTCCGTCGCCACTTCTCCCGTCCCAAACCTCAGCGCGCACAGCAAGGGAGCTCCTTTTTGGGGTTTATCTATAGAATCCTATAAGGTAGTCCGAAAAAGGAACTACTATGGGGCCTGTGGGTAATGCCTCACCTGCCAAACCGAGCGGCCTTCTTGCAATCGGGTTTAGACCCCCCCAATTTTCGCAAACTCCCACATCCTTTTTTTGCTGCAGGCTTGCACACCATGACACCGGGTAGCCTGCCGCTCTTCCGCCAGTTAGGACCCTAACATCCGAAAACCTGAGCCTCAACTCTAAGCTCTACACCCCTAGTCCATCTGCAGCCAGCGATGCTGGAATCCCTCGAAGGAGCAGGGAAGGCCCACACCTTGTCAGCTGCAGGCTTCAGGATTTGGAGTGTCGTGTGTTTGATCGTCGGCCTGTACCTTGAATCTGCCACAGGTCTAAGCCCTAAGGGTTCATGTGCCCAAACAGCATAACCATCCTTTGGGCTTAAAGTAGTCCCGTTATAGGTTGTCAGTACCAATGTACGTACGATCTGGGCACACAGACCCTCAGGAAAACAAGGTATCAACCACGCGCGCTCGCAAGCTTTGACGATCAGGACTGCTGGCGATGACTGCTGATGTGGGGCATTGCGGAAGGTTTCCGCGCAACTGCCCGCTCTGACAGAGGATGCTGGTCGGCATGCCTGTCACGAAAAGGCTCGATATTTGCATGGGAGTCATATGCCGGGATACACGATGGTTTGGAAGATTAGGAGGGGACAGTGCGCTTGGGTTCGGGGCTATCGTCTAGTGACGAAACACCGCATGTCAGTGACGAAAATGCGGCGTTGCATGGATTTGCACGAGGAAGCGGTAAGAAGGGTTGTATGCATGACAGGGCATGTCAAAATCATCGCACTTCTATGAACGGCTTCGAAGTCCGGTACTGTTAGGCCTTCCAAGTGCCGTGACAAGCACCCATGAATGTCGTTTCCACTGCACTGAAAAAAAAGGCATTTTAGGACCACCGCGCCTGTGTAGCCTTGCTGGCACTGCGCGATGCAGTTGTCTCCGTGCTGCGTTCCGGCACACCTGTGTCTGTTTCTCGTCCAACATTACACAACTAGCATGGCATCTCTCGCTTCACAGGCGACGGCGGCTGTAAAGATGTCGGTTGATGACAGCTCATACACCTAATGCATTGCACCAGCCCCTTTGCACGACTAGACCGATAAGCTACAATCTACAAGTACTTGTTGATTCTTGTCTTGCGATGCTTGCCAGAAGATTTGCTGGCTATGAAGGTGTTCGAAAACGCCTACATGCCCATTACCAGAAGACAGTCTCTATGCTTAAAAACAAACATCCATCCAGACGAGCGCACGTCGTGTTGAAGGACGGGTCTTCAGCCCAGAAGGTGGGAATCAAGCACTCCTGGAGGAGGTTGTGATTGGTTCTGAACCCATACCTAGACCCTATAATTTAATAATGTTGCACCTTTTCGGTTCGGACCCTATGGAAACTGAGGTGAGTAACAAAAAATACTACAGTACCTTGCAGGGTCTGGGCGAACCCTAAACTCTAACCCCTAAACCCTACACCCTAGACTCTAAACCCTAGACCCTGTAAACCCTAGACCCTAAACCCCAGACCCTAGACCCTATTTACCCAAGAAGCTAAACCCTATAAACCCAGACCCTAAACCCTATAAACCCTAGACCCTAAAGCCTAAGCCGAGCTCTGAAGTTCAGATCTGAACCAGGGCTCGGGGCCTTCTGCCCGCGCACTCCTAAGCCCGAGATCTGACATTCATCCTTGCTCCCTACCCAAAGGCCCCAAAGTAGTTCCTTTTGGGGTTCATATATAGAATCCTATGAGGTAATCCCAATAAGGAACTACTACGGGGCCTCTGGGTAAACCCTCTCTCTGTCTCTTTCTCTGTCTCTCTCTCTGTATCTTTCTCCCTCCCTCTTTCTCTCTGTCTCTCGCTCTCTCTCAGGCGTTCTAAACGTCAAACCAGGCCAAATCCTAAACCCTATATAATATCATGCACCCGCAGAGCACAAACGGTCTCACAAGCCTGAGCCTTCGCCACCCTCAAAGCCTTCGAAACCCCGCAGCTCCCCAGGCGGACAACCTCGGCTCCTTCAGGAACGGCCCCTTAAAGGATCCCTTAAAGGAGCCTTCAAAGGAACCCTTGAAGGAACCTTTAAAGGAACCCCTAAGGGTTTAGGGTATAGAGGGCTGTTCAGGGGCCATATTATAAGAATAAGAACCCTTAGCTACACAAGCTTTCTAAGACCCTGAGCCTGAAACGCTTGTAAAAGCCTCACGAGACCCTCTAGCCCTACAAGCCCCTAAAAAGAAGCCTCATAAAAGCCCAAGACCGCAATATGGGGGCCTTAAAAAATTCGAACGGGGTTTTGGGGCCCATTATTACTATACTGATAACAAGGAACCCTCAAAATAATACAGGCAATTATTAAGGCCCCCATATTAAACCCTTTTGCAACTGGCTTGCAACGTCACGCCTAAACCATCGGCTCCTTGAGAATACAGAAGGGTTCTGTCCCAACAAACTGTCCGGAGAGGTCGCATTGAAACGTGTCCGCCGCCCCGGCGTAGCCTGACAGGGATTCTGTAGTGTGGGGCTTGCTCGGCTCCTTAACGTTAGAGGTCCAACCCTAAACTCCAAAACTGTCAACCTGGAATCCTGCACCCCAAGGGGTTCCAAACTGTGCAGAAGCTCTCTTCTTCAACAACCGGGCCCCCAAAAAGTTCATCTTGCGAAAATAGAGCCATATATATAATATAAGGCCAAAAAGTTTAAAGTTCCCCTGTTCACGATCTAAGTTAGCGACCTGAAAGGCAGCCGATGTCGCAGGACTCTCCAGCGAATTTGTCCAAGCAGTTGGATACATCCAGCCCTGCCAGAAGCCGAAGGTGTAATGAGGGTCGTGATAAGTAGCATGCGGTTTTGGGTCTATTATACTGTAATTATAATAAGGACCCCCCAGAATAGTATAGGTAATTATGAAAGCCCTATGTTCCTGAGGGTCTTGAAGGGCTTTGCGGGGCCTTTAGCGTCTATAGTTATAGACTTTAACCGTTCAGGGGGCGCAGGGTTGGTAGCCTTCTGCATTGCGTGGTCCGACCGCCAGATAGGGAACTGCAAACACCTTGCAGACTTGCAAGTATAGTTACAAATTGAAAGGCAAGTACATCACCGGCATGACAGATTCAGAAGGCTAAGGGGGCCGATAATCGATGCTAGAGTTGTCGTACATCCTCCAAACCCAAAGCCAAAAGCCTACCTTAACCTACCAGAACCAACTTTTTTGTAGGTCATTTTGAGCCCTAATTAACTAGTATAGAATCTATACGAACCCTTCGAAAATAAAGGTTTTGCTACGCAGCATGCGAAGTGGAGGTCACAACATACTGCAATTTTTGGAACAAACACCGATTTAGGACGGCCGAACCACGGCGTGCCGCAGACTTTTTTATAAGGAGGTTCGTATTCTGATTATGAACACTAATTAGCTAATATAGAACCGATAATAGGTACACTACAAAAGAAGTTTTGCTATGTTAAATGCAGAAGCCTTAGAGAGAAACTTAACTATTTTAGAATCACGGTAAGACCCCACACAAATCTAGGTTTTGCTAGGTAAACTAACCAGTGGTTTTGGGGTTCCCTTGGATCTTTAGCTCCTTGTTTGATAGGGATTATCATCATCCCTGGCTCCTTAGCTCCTCCAATATCAACGGTTAGTAAAGGCAAAAGCAAGGTCTGCCTGCCGAGTTGGGCAGGGTGGCCGTGTCGCAAGGAAGCCTTCCAGGGAGGCTTTGCCAAGCCACGCTGGTTATGTATAACGATTTTCGAATATGAATCACAATACTACGTCTAGTATTGTAATGCATAGTGATTTTCGAATATGATTCACAATACTACGTCTAGTATTGTAGAAAGTCTTTAGGTATATGAAGACCCTGCTAGTAGTCCTGTTGCTACAGGGGTACCATTACGCGCAGGATGCTATCTTGCCTGTTTGTGTGCATTGCCTGCTCAAACCCGAACTGTAAACCGAAGGCTCTCTACAGATCGGAAATGTAACAATCGACAATGCTCTGACTATCACACCGCAGATCTTGGTCCCAAGCCCCTAAACCTGGGTAGATTCTAAGAGCCCATTAAAATGCAAGTGCCTCTATGCCAACCGACCGGACAGATGCTACTGCTTCGGCGACACAGGGGTGCCGCAAGAGTTTACGAGTTGGGCTATGCATGGAGCTCTTTATAAGCGCTCCTAAAGGCTCCTTGTACTTGTCGAGTAGCAGAGTCTGCTAAAGAATCCTGAATGCATGATCCTGTCACAGTGTCACAGTGCATGCCCCCCTCCCCCCATTCCCCTGCAGAGTTCAAAATCGATCCAAGCCGCTGGATTGAACTACCGACCTCTGTGACTCATGAGTTCAACAATAACAATAATACTAGTCATCATCATCATAGCTTTGAAATGTGCTACCCTGTAAGTATGATAAGGGGTTTTGAGGACTCATGTTACAAATTTTCTATCACACAAGTTGCAACCCCGAAGCTGAACCAGGCAAGTCCAAAAACCTAAACCTCCAAACTCCAAACCCTAAAGTAAAAGCCAGAAAGTTGGAATATGATTGTCCTAAACCCTTTATGGTAAATTGTAAGGTATCCTACCCTGAAACCATATTCCAACTTTCTGGAGTTCCCTCTAAACCGGACGGCGCCTGTTGCAGGTCGGCGGCGTACCGACCATGCGCTGGTTGCCTGGCAGGGTTTAGGGTTTAGGGTTTTGGTTTAGGGTTTAGGGTTTGTGTGAAGAAAGTTAGGTGCGGATAGGCTCTAGATCTAGACGGTTCAGAGTTGAAACCTGTAATTACCCCTCGAAGTCTTCGGTTGGATCGTTCCAGCGGTACAGGTACAGGTCGTTTGAACCGCAGGTCCTGTAATCCCTTGCCCCATTTATGAAACACCCACCCTTGTAACAAAAATTCTTTTGGACCAATCCTCCCGAAATCGTCCCCGGGCTTCAAAACCTAATTTGCAGCGGGGGGAGCAAGAGCAAGAGCAGAAGCAAGAACAAGAGCAACAGCAAGAGCAGCAGGCGCAGAAGACGCAGCAGGAGAAGGAGCAAAAGCCAGCGCAGGACCAAGATCAAGATCCTCATACTTGACAGTAGAAATGCAAACTGGGACACGACACGGAGGTGGGGGGTGCGGTGCCGTTTCATCTTACCACGGAAGGGATGACTGATGTGGTCGTTAGCCGTTAGCCCATAGAAACCAGACATCCCTAGCTCCGCTTTCATCATGACGGCCACCATTGGCACCACCCCTAAAACGGTGCTTGTTACACCGTTCTTCTGAGCATCATTCCTGCAACGAACATGCTAGAAATCAACGTGCCTGAGAACCGGGAAATGCCCCAGCATGTGATAGATACAAGTGGGGTTATACGACTCATTATTGGGTTAGAATATGCTATGAATATCTTTGTTGCCTTTCTTTCAACCGATAAACCCCACTTACAACTACCCATGAACCTCCAAGTCAAGTAAGACTGATGGCAGGCCAAAAGGGAGGTTTAAGATTCCTGGGGTAGGGATTCCTTAATATGAACCCTATTAATGATTATGGCAACCCTAATCCCTACTAAACCCCCATGGGCTAAAACCCCTTTTGGCCTCCTATGAAAGACTTCTCAACACGTGCCGGAGAGACTCAGGCACTCGTACGATGACTCTGCAGGAATGTAGCCTGGGTTCACTGGCGGCTCAAGGATTTAGTCCACGACTAAGAACGAGGGATTGAGCAATGTAAGTTGTACAGCTATATTGAGGCATATACTCCTTCGTAGAGACTGCCCCTGAACCACGAGCCCGAAGCAGCATGAACTCTTGCTACAAAACATGGTTCGCAAGAATCCCGACACAAGCGGGCTCTACCCTGAATCCGACTCCAGACAGCCTTTCCCTACTAGCCTACAACTCTAAACCTTCAACCCCCCAAACCCTCAAACTCGACACCCTGCAGCTGAAAGCCCGCAAGCTTCGACTGCCATTGAACCAGAAGCTTGGAGCACTCAGCGGTTAAACTACGGCCTTAATACTTTTTTGTGCTTTGGGTGCAAAATATAGCTAGAATTCTGCAGGCACCAAGGACGAGAATGGGACATTGTGACAGACCTTCGCTCTTTGGGACTATTCGGGGCTGGGGTTTTTAAGGCAAAACCAACCCTTTTCAGCATGCTTGGATTGTGTGCCAGCGAACACTCCTCAACGGCAGGGTCTTCTCTGAACCCCAAACCCAAAGCTATCTGAGAGGAGGGCCCGCAGGGCAGGAGATCACACAGAAGGCCCCGAGCAAGGGCGGTGGATCCTCAGTTTTTGTCGAAGGATTTAGGCATCTAGGCGGTTTAGGTTTCTAGGGTTAGGGTTTATGGTGTAGGGATGTGCGGGGGGAGTAAAAGCTTTGTGATGGCGGTGAAGGGACCGGGGGGGGAGAGTTGAAGGCAGCATGCGTGTATGACTTGAGGACATAGCTTCGGGTCACGGCAATGAACTCAGCCCATAACAATCGGGCCTTAACAAATTCAATTGGGGTGTTGGGGTGTAGAATAAAATATGTAAGGGGACGTTAACGGGATAACATGATTCCGACCCCATTGTGCCACGATCCCGGCACCATACCCATGCTCTTGTTTCAGGTCCTTGTGCAAGTGCAACACCAACCCAGGCCCAAAGCTTGTTCTGGCTCGGGATTTGGGATCTCCGCTACGATTAAGTAGTCCGAGTGCATCCGACGCGTTATCTGCCCTGCTCTAAAGTACTCGAGATTACTCGACTACGAAGATATCTCAATCGCGTAACCTAACAAACTTCGATCAAGAAACATCCTCAATCATTCGCCATAAAAATTGTAGTACACAATTAACTAAACCCTTCTAGTAACCTAACCCCAAATTCTAAAACTCTTTACCACTAAAAGCCCTAAGCTCTTAACCCTGCTATTACCCTAAAACTTGGGCTATAAACCCTTCCAGCACCCTAAACCCTAAGCTCCAAAACCCCTCGAATACCTTAAAGCCCGAACTCTTAGGGCACGCTAAACTCAGACTTTCGGCCCCTAAACCCTTTTGCAAAGACTTGTATATGGGAGTTTTCGAAAATACGGGGTACCTTATTTTGGGTCCCTATAAGAAGGATCCTACTAAACATTGATTTGGGTACTATATTAGGGCCCCCTATTTCCGGAAACACCCATGTGCCCGCCCCTAGACCTTATAAACCCTAAACCGCCCTCACTCTTGGCCCGCGAACGGTGCAGCCGGTGACGTCGTAGAGCCCTGCGTTGGGGAGCCCACGGGTCTCACATCGGAGCCTCGGCGCAGGTTTTTCTCAAACCAGGGTTTAGGGGTTTAGGGTTTAGGGTCTGGGTTTTTGTTGGCTTGTTGTTCCCACCTGCACAGCTCTTGTTGGGTCTCTTTTCTTTAGACGACCCTTGGGTTTAGGTTCTCAAGGGTTTGGGGTTTATTTGAAAAGAACCGGAGTGGATGGGCTGCATTTCAAAATAGAAGGGTCCATGTTTCAACCAGAGTTTAGGGTTTTCGTTTTCGGGAATATAGGATTTGCGGATTTTAGGACCTACGCCATTTTTAAGCCTAATCCTAAACGCCTGTTCTTGCTTGTTGGAAAGGTAGGGCTAGGGAGGTTATGGGCTGTTGGGGTTGTCGGGGCCCTTCTGTTCAAGAGCTTTTGTAGGGGCTTTAACGGCTTCTACAAGGCTTTACATGGGTTTTAGAAGTTTTAGATTTTGAGTCACGGTGTGCTGCATCCGGCATTGCCACACTGCCACGAAGTTGTTTTTGCCTCCCGCCGAGGACGGACCTAGAAGGTAGGGCGGACGGTGAGGGATTTGCAAACTTGGAAGGTATCTTTCATTTGTTGTTGCCACTTGTTCATAGTGACATGCAGCACCGCATGTTGGCTTCACTGTTTGGTATAAATAGTATAGATATAAGTAACTGCCAACTGCAATGGTTACCAGATGTTACAAAACGTCCTCTGCCCGCCAGGGCCAGCAGAGCAAAGGAATATAAGCCCACTCCGAAGGAATCAAAACATGTCTAACAAGCCTAAAATCCTAACCAAGCTGGGACGCTGTTCGCAAGTGGGCGGGGTACCGTCGAACCTGCAGAAATGCAGTCGCTGGCACGTTCTTCATGTTTAATATCGGGGCCTTAATAATTACAATAGGGCCGAACAGGGTTTGGGGGCCCATTATACTCTAATTACAGAGTTACAATACAATAAAGGACCCCCCCAGAATAGTATGGGTTTGTATTAAGGCCCCTATATTGAGCACTCCGGGACTCTAGGCGCAGCAGGTTCTTTCATTAGGAAGTGTATTTGGAGGGTCGGGGGACTTGGTAACTGGTTATTTTCCCCAATTAGGGTCCATTTTGGGGTGCTTGTAAGTCTACTTAATACCCACTTACTAATTCCCGCGACCCTCCAAGCAGCAAAAACATGGATGCAGGATTGCATCGCCAAGCAACAGAGTCTACTTAGAATGAGAATAGCAGCTAAAGCACCACTCATAGTACACACAAACATTGCAATGTGCCAGCATGCATGAGTCGTACTCATGATGGAAAGCACTATAACAGACAGGCACCCTAAGCCTATCAATAATCATTAACCGCCTAAGCCTTCAACCCTAAACCCTGAAATGTAAATTCTGTCCGACCAACCCCACCCTAAACCATAAACTTGCAAAACCCTAGTTCCTGCACCCTAAACCCTACCCTCGGAGCTAAGTACCCTAAACTCAACCCCTACTCCTCCCTAAACTCGACATACCAGGAAACCCTAAACCCTAAACCCCTAAACCCTAAACCCCTAAACCCTAAACCCCTAAACCCTCAGACCCAATGGCCTGCCAGTAAAAGGGTTGCAGAGATACGTCGACGAAGTTCCTCTGTAGCCGCTGGCGCAGGTCACCTCACAGATCTCCCCACTCACGACCTGCGAACAGAGTTTATAGGGTTTAGGAGTTTAGGGTTCAGGTTCGGGGTGTAAGAGTTTAGGGTATGGGGAGTTGAGGGATTAGGAGTTGCGGACTGCAATTACAGTTGAAGGGGTGTTCTGAAGTTTCAAACGTTCGGTCATGGTTGCATTGGGGGCTTGATGAGTTTTCAACACGCACCCAACGCACCCACTACTTCGAGTCAGGGATCTGCATAACCACTCAGCATGCTTGTTATGGATCTACAACATGATCCTCATGGCCTCTTCTTTTTATGTAAAGAGTAGCATACCATTTCAAGACTCCTCAAAACTAGCATCGCTAAACCCTGCCTTGCTCACACAATCATAACAATCACAACAAACTAAAAAAAAAACAACACCCTAAAGCCCTCATAATCCCCAATGACCGAAAACCAGATCTAAAAGCCCTACCGCAGGAGCCTTAATTCGCCTCGGCCCCCCCCCGAAGCGGTCAGAGGTTCCTGTTCCCTCTATTCCCCGGTGACCGCACCCGACAAACTGCCACCTGATCCGCCCCCAACCCTCGTCTCTGTGAACCCATGACTTTGCTTGCAGGTCCCGCGGTGAAATCTCCTCCAAAGGATTTGAGCTCGCTGTAGCCACCCCCCCTCCCAGCACCCCACCATACCCCACCCCTGGCCACCCCCTGCGCGCACGCCCCGTCTATTGAGGGTTTACTTATGAGAAATTCAGGTTAGGGGTTTGCGTCTAGGCCAAAGTTACTGAAAGTTACGAAGCACCGCGCTTCTACTTGCGCAGAAGCAACCCCCTGTACACTCAGACTGCTGGGTTTGGACGCCTGCAAGATCTCGGCTCAACTTTTCACCGGGTAGCGATGCAGGCTCCGGATGCATACCTTTGACAAACACCTCCCACTCATTCGGTTCGGCACATTTGTGTGCAGCGGGCCAAGGCGGGCGATGCGAAGCGGTCAAAGTAAACTAGAATAGGGTTTTGGGGTATATTATACTATAACCATAATAAATTGGTCATTACATTACAACCCTAAACCCTTAAACCCTAAATCCTAAAATCCTAAATCCCTAACCCTAAGTCCCTAAACCCCTTAAACCCTAAATCCTAAAATCCTAAACCCCTAACCATAAGCCCCTAAACCCCTATCTAAAAGCCCCACAAACCTATAACTGTAACGTCTTGGTGTCCAAGTTTTCGTCAAAGGGGAAAAGGAGGGACCCTTCATAAGGACCCCTGGGTATATACTCTTAATATAGCCATTATAAACCCATTATATAGCCCCATTGCAGGGTAGGGGTCCCCATTAAGGGTCCCTCCTTTTCCCCTTTGTTTTCGTCTCAGCCGACCTGCCCAGAGCAGCCGGAGGTATCCAAACCCACACCCAAGGGCAAACCGTCCGTGCAAATGACCAGCTCCTTGGTGAATATTTAGGGAGTAAGGGTTTAGGGTTTAGGGTAGGTATAGGGTTAAGGGGTTAGGGGTGTAGGGTAGGTTTATACGCATAAGGTAGGGTTTAGGGGTTTAGGGTTAAGGGATGCGGGGTGTATTCATAATGTTCAAGGCGTGCAGGGCTTAGCTTTGTAGAGTTCAGTGTTTAGAGTAGCAGATCTTTGCATTCAGGGCATTGTTTACCTGTTGTGGGTCTTTATGGGCAACATTAACGGAACTTGCAGGGTTCCACTGGGATCGGCATCAACTGCGGTTTGTGCAACCTTCGGGGTAGGATGCTGCTGCATGTCGCTTTCGTGGACCTAGAGACTCCAATACCCCTTAGTTAAGGAGTATACCTTAAATCAGATCAGGGTTCCTAGTATAATTGAAGGTATATTCCTTAATTAAGGGGTTTTGGGGTCTCAAGAGATCTGTTGGGATTGATTGAAAACTGACGAGCCTCCAGGTAGAGCAAGGAAAGAAAACTGGGGTGAACGGTGATTCAACGCAGGTGGTGCTCAGCCTGCGTTGTTGTTAAGGAACCTATATCATGTCCGAGTTTCTTTCCCTGCCACCGTGTAATTGGTCTGCTCGGAACTTCATGTGGTCATGAAGCTCCAGGCTTCAAGCATGGTAAATGCTGAAGCAATTGTTGGTTCAAGGTCCTGACCCCATACTGTGAACACCAAAGCAAAAAGCCCTAAGATCGGGTTATTTGCGCCGGTGAAAGTCCCGTTCACCATGCCGGACTCAGGCCACCGCAGTTTATCTAAAGGCTCCCGAGCTTTGGCTTTCATCTGAAGCCGTGAAACAATATTAACATCAAGATCAGGCTTCTCAAAATGGGGGCGTGCGGGCGGCCTCCGGGACTCAAACAGCTTCAGCGTAAGATGGTGGATTGCATGAGAGTCATCTTGAATCTTGCGAGACGTTCCAACGTCAATATTTGTGGTGAAAGGTCAGGACAATTCGTGTCTTTAACTTCTCCACTGCAAGCTTGCTCTCACCTGCAGCAACTCACAGTACCTTGCAATCCGCAACAGCGCCATGCGACTCCAGCATACAGAAGTGCGAAGCACATCCACACGAGTATGGACCACCAGCTGCGACTCAAGGCATAGCTGGCAATGCTACATACAAGCCCAACTACAAGGCTCAAACATAACCAGAACCATAGAAACAAGCTCTGCAAGTACTGACTGCCTCTGAAAGCAGGTGGTTCCGGCATCCGCTCGCAGGCAAAAAGCAGGAATCGAGCAGTTGCTGACAACCAAATGAGATCGAAGCCAACCAAGAATGCTACAATGACAGCCATGATGCTCTGTGTGGGTGCGCCTGCCTTCAGGAGACCGACCAAGTAATCTAAGGAAATGGAAAGTAAAGCGGTCGCAATCAAAAGCATGCTGCCCAATGGCGGGAGTACGGGAACATGGACCTCTTGACGGAAGGGCCCCCTCATGTAAGCTGAAAATTCATCCAAGCTCCCGTACAACTCGACGATGGCTGTGTGGATGTATTCTCTGTCAAATTCATTCAGACATTCCACACCCCTTACATCAAAAGGTATCCAGCGATGATATCAGCCGGCGTCTGTGCAAACTGTTTTGTCTGTAGGAATGCGCAAGTGGAAGCAAGCACACGCCTGCCAAGGCCACAACTGGCAGCGCCAACAGATAGGAACTGACCAACCGGACAAACACCCATGCAGATCCAGCTGCATGCGACCAGAGCAATATCTCGCTGCAGAAGACATCGAGATGCATTGGCGCGATCGTGATCCGTCCGGTCGGGTTCAGCTTTCGGTATGCCGCGAGCTCGAAAACACACCACAACCTTGAAAAAACTGGTGCGCTCCAAAGCACATGCAAATTTGCCGACACCGACAGAAAACCAGCCAGGTTGTTGATGCCTTGCTGCATCAAGGCTTCATCTGTCTGATGGATACATGCAATATCCAGGAAGCATGTTGTGCCATTCCTGCGGGCAAAATATGGGGAGGCCAGAAGACCTGCCACAACCGAGATCAGACCGGTCAGTTCGGCCCATATACCCAAAGGGATTGTAGCCTCGAACTCGAGGACAACGCTCCACGTGCTGTAGAAGCTCGGCAAGATGTCTAGCCAGCAGAGAAGAATAGACAGGCTGACAGACGCTGCCCAAGAGGCGAGCGTAAAGCGCCAGCCGGAGTGGATCAATAAGGATAGGATCTTCTGCCAGCTGTCAGTCTGCCAAGCATGGGAGATGAACATGTCAAGCGTCTGGGTCTTATAGGAGCAAGCGTAGACCAGAGCCCCATTTTTGCTTCCCAAACCTGATGGCTTTTGCCGCCACATCCATCCGCACTGCCTGAGAGTCTGGTGCAAGTCGACCCCACGCAGCAAGTCTTTGTTGAGTCGCACAAGCTCCTGGGTTGCACTGTGCAAGGCGCCCAAAATGCACGAGGCTCTTATATCGGCTAACCAGTATGAGGGCTTAGGTTTATGGGGCATTAATCATTGAGATACGGTTTCGAGGTATACTGCAGGAAACATATTTTGCTGATTGTTCAGACCCCATAGTGCTTGTTTATGGATAGGCGTCCACAGGTAGCAAGCACTGACTCAGGGACCTAACCCCCAAACCCGAGCCCGAAACCTCAAAGCCCTAAAGCCCTAACTAATTAGATCTAGGGCCTTTCAGCATGGGCGGGTTTAGGGTTTAGGGTTTAGGGTTTAGGATCTAGGGCCTAAACCCTGAACACTAAAGCCCCAAAGCTAAACCTAAACCCTAAACCCCCAAGGATAAAGGCCCAGAGCTAAAGCTAAACCCTAAACCCTAAACCTTAAACACTAAAGCCCCAAAACTAAACCTAAACTCTAAACCTTAAACCCTCAACAATAAAGCCCCAAAGCTAAACCTGAACCCTAAACCCTAAACTCTAAGCCCTAAAACCTAAACCCTCAAGAATAAAGCCCTAAAACCTAAACTCCTAAACCTAGGATCTGTTTTCGAAAGTTCCGGCGAAGGGAGCGGATCAGACTCAGCTCTTGGGCTGCCTGCTGCCTCACTTGCTTGGGCGGTTGTCAAAATTATGGTCCCTTTTTGGGTACACGAATTATTGATTTGGGGTTTATAAAGGTTTAGGGTTTCGGGTTTAGGGTACCCTACATAAGGGAACATATTAGGGACCCAAAAAGGGAACATAATTTTGACAACCACCCGGCGGGTTTGGGTCTTCAGCACTCACAACTGGGCCAAGCCGGATTTTGGGTTCAGGGGTTCAGGGTTCGAGAACAGCCCTTCCCACTGCCAGCCAAGTCAAAACAAGACCAGCGGCCCAACGGCCCACGGGTTCACGGGCCCATGCACGGGCCCGCATGGGAACATGCACGGGCCCACGGGCCCACGGGCACGCGGGCCCACGGGCACGCGGGCCCACGGGCACACACATCGGCGTCTGTATATGTAGGTTTGTTACATGTACATGCATACGTAAATACACATACATGTATATATATATATATATATACATGTGTGTGTATGTACGTATGCATGTATATGTATATGTATACATGTATGTATGTATGTATGTATGTATGTATGTAGGCATGTATGCATATATGTATGCGTGCATGTGTTTGTATGCGTGTGTATGTATACATGTATGTATGTATATATGTATGTAGGGATGTATGTATATATGTACGTATGTATGTACATAAGTATGTATGTATGTATATGCGTGTACATGCACATGTATGTGTGTATTTGCATGTATGTCTATAAGTCTATATGCATACATGCGTATGTGTCTATATGCATATGTGCATATACAAATGTCTAGATGTATCTGCCTTTTTGTATTTGTGTATATGTATATGTGTATTTGTTTTAGTGTATATGTATATGTATATGTATATATTACTATATGTATATGCATATATGCTTATGTGTAAATATATTTGTGCGCATGCATGCTTGCATTTGTATACGTGCATATTTGTATGTACACATGTATATGAGTAAGTATATGTATGTGCATATCTGCAGATGTTTATGTGTATCCCACGGGCTCACGGGAACACACGTAGTAGATTTGTTGTCTATATGTACACGTATATGTGCGTGTGTATATATACATATACATACACCTATATGTGTTTGTAGGAACGTGCCCGCGGGCCCAAACGGGTCCACGGGCTCACGGGCTCAACGGGCCCACGGGCCCGCCACGGGCCCACCAACGGGCCCACGGGCCCACCCGCTGAAAAGACCATGCCCCAGGGTCTAGGGTTTAGGGCTTAGGGTTTAAGGGATTTAAACTTTAGGAGAATTAGAAGCCAAATAAAGAAGATCGAAAGGCTCAAAGTTCTTCTGCAAAGTTGATAAGTTGCTGCTTCCAGCTGGACTTGAGTCACACTCGGCGCCTTGTCACAAGGCTCTTTGGGGAGCACTTCCGCAAGAACATTCTCCACCACAGTCGGAGTCTTCGAATTGGAGCAGCATGGCTGGCTGCTTCCGTGCCCCATTTTCAGGTTTAGGGGGTGGTTCGGGGTAAGGCCTAAGGCGAAATTGTCCGAATGTGCAACTCAAGGAAAAAATGCTACGTGCCTTATACTTACTATACTTCACCACTGCGATGCCCACGCTGCTATGGATGAAGATGTCGCGAGCCGCTGCGAGGATGAGCGGAGACCGTACTGTCCGGTTTACAGGGAAGCTTTTGTCTAAGCAACCCATAGGCCCCATTGTAGTTCCTTTTTGGGATTACCTTCTACAACTTTAAATTTGAACCCCAAATATGAACCACTATGGGGCCTTAGGAAACCCCAAAGAATCCGACGACTCCCCGTATGATCCCCGCCACACATGTCCCCACGTGCCCAGTGGCTCCCTCGTTCGAGAACTTGAACTTGTCGGGGTCAGGATTCGGGGCGAAGTCTTATACTTGCTGAGTTCATAAGCCCCAAAAAGTGTACACTTTCAGCTTTATAGTATATTATCCCCAAAAATGTACGTAAAGTGCATCCAACCAGCCAAGTATAACATGATCCTCGGATCTGCTGATGGGCTTCCTGGAGATGCCTTCCTCGTAATTACACCATACACCACACTCACTACACCCTGCTTGGAGGGTCGGGGGACTTAGTAAGTAGGTAGTAAATAGACTTATAAGTACCCTAAAAGGGACCCTAATTGGGGTTATGGTACTTATAAGTCCCTAAAATAACCAGTACTAAAGCCCGGCCCTCCAAGTACCCTGTGAGGTTCAGGGTGCGGGTTGAGGGTCAGGTTTTGGAGACATCCTGAGCAGGTCCTTCCCGGAAGATAAATCCTGACCATTTTGATTCCCCTGTTCATCTACGACGTACGGGCCCTTAGGGTCTCAAAATACCTGCAGGCACGTTTCGGTTCTCGTCGTAGTGACCGTCGTTGTGGAGGTGGTGGTGACCTTCGAATGCTGGAGTCACAGCTCAAGCTAGCCCTAAAGGGAACTCCAGAAAGTTGGAATATGGATTAATGGTATGATCCCCTATAATTTACCTTAGAGGGGTTACGATAATGACATTCCAACTTTCTGACTTCTACTTTAAGATCCCAAAGCATGTCGAGGTTGCATGCAGGATTGAACTTGACATCTGGTCAAGACGCCTATTTCAAACTCTCAGGAAACTTTTGTCACCCCACAGCCACGCTCACAGTCTTACATCCTAAACCCTAAAACCTAAAGCCCCCAAAACCGCACTCTTCCAGTCTTACAGTCTTACGAGTGCAGAAACTTGCTGTGCACCGCACGCAGATGGGTGCAGTCCCGACATAGATCTCCTCCATCTCTCCGGCGGAGAGTGCAGGATTTGGGGCTTATTGGGGTCTAAGGTTTATCGGGCTCTAAGGTTTAGGGTTTACGGCTTCTAGCTTCTAGCGTCAATGCGCCCGGGGCTCCAAGTTGCATATCCATACGGGAGTTTCAGAAATCAAGGTACCCGGAACCCTTGTAAAATACTGCAAGGACCCTGATTTAAGGACCTCTGCCGAAGGTGCCCATGTTCTGAAACATCCAAGCATCAGACGAGCTACCAGCAAGAGTGGCCGACCATCTTACTTGCCCAATTTCGAAGGCTAAGATTAAGCGGTTCGGATTGCATAGAAGCATTCTAGACCTGCAAAGTCAACATTACTGACTCTACTGCTGGGCCACAGTGAACTCCAACCCTAATGCCTAAACACCTAAACCTACGTGGTACGCCACCTCTGGGACCAGAGGGGGCTGTAGGCACTGCAGGGTCTACGTCTACGTGAACCTTATGAAACCTGTTCTGTTCAGGCTCTTTGTTGTGATTTCTGTGTCCTTAAGAGGGCAGGTTTTGAGGGTCAAGGCAGGGTTGGTTTAGGATTGGGGTTTGGTGAGTTTGGGGCTGCATGATGGCCCTGAAGAAGTCCTACACTATACAGATTCCTGTCGTCATATTAAAGCTGAAGAAAGGGTCAGCGGTGTCGGCTTTCCATGCCCTGCTCTCTAGCTCATGGCTTCTGGGACAGCAGCGAAGCTAATAAGGCATAGTGGGGCTCAGGGTTTCGTATTTAAGGGAGTCTGAGCAAGAGGCACGAAACATTGGCCCTGTCCTCCACGGTGCACTGGTACCTAGGCAGGACGTGCTTCGGGTAAAGGATAGTTGCAGTAAGCGTTGGGAAACGACATCCCCACCATCGATGTCCACACCCAGTGCGCAAATCTAGCGAATTTTTCATGTGATTACCCAAACCCCTGGGAGGATCCAGTAGATCCCTTAAAGGGGGTTCTTATAAAGTAACCTTAATAGTATAGGGCCCCAAATTAGGGGATCTACTTTCTAGATGCTCCCGGGAGTCTGGGTAATCATTTCATGCGAAGCCAGGCATGAAGCGCACGGCCTCGCACTTCTTAGCCTCTCTTCGCCGCTTCGACTCGAAGGCAGCTGCTAGCTTCAGCCTCGGGATTTGCTGCCTTCAGCCTTCCAAGAGGTCAGAGTGGAGCAGTCACCGTGTTTCGAAGCGCGTCTTTCGGTGCTGCCGGTGCGGATTGTGGTATGTGTGACGGCTGCTGCTGCGGTGGAGGCAGGTTGTGACGAGAGCCTGCTTGCAATTAGCAGTCAGATGCCGTCACGGAGGTAGGACAGTGACACACCTCAGCAGAATCCTGGCTCTGTCACTTGCTCTCTGCTCGTCTTTTTACAACACGTTTCGTGCACAAGTCATGACCGACAGACGAGTCGCTCAGGAACTGAGGGGATCTCCGAGTACATGCATCACGTGTCGATTGCCCAAAAGCCGAGTTTTGCGCTTTGCGGACGCTTCTGTGGCTGTCTTCAGGTTAGCAATCCCATGAATATTGCTGTGCTTGCAATTCGGCTGTTTACGCCCCGCAGACGTGTCCTCCGGGTATGATAACAAAACAGAAATCTTCAGATAGACCACCCCATCCCTCAAACTCAAACCTCCGCGAGGAATGTCGACGACTGCATGACAACACATGTACGTCCCATGCTGACTGTCGACTTGCCTCTCCCAAAAGACCCGAAATCACTGGCACATTCTACGCCTGATTCAAACCACATGTATGTGTCAGAATAGTAACATCATTAACATCATGTAACGTACAAGTGACTTCTAAGTGCGAAAGCACACGTAAAACATGTTTATGCCCGTATACACAAAAGGTATGTGTGTATGTTTTTGCACGGATGTATATATGTGTATGTACGTGTGTATGTACGCATGTACAGAAAGCTATATATGCCATGCATGCAAGTGCATGCAACTGCATGTGTGTGCTTGCGTATGCATGCATGCATGCATGCATGTATGCACGTAATGTGTCAATGTATCCGTCTATCTGTCTCGAACATACAACTTAAACGAAAGACGATAGTGATATGTGCAATATTGTACATTCATATACAGGAAGGATTAGGAATGCAGTGGCCGGTCTGACTATGCTCGCAAGTATCTATGTGTGGCAGTCGCCACAGGAAGATCATCTGCATATCATGTCAAAATACTTAAGCGCCCAAAGTAAACCCCCAAGGGTCCAAGTAATAGTATAGTATATACTTTGGCCAAATACCTACTAGGTACATACTCTTATGGTATTTGGGAAAATCGGTGACGAGCTGCTCCTCGGCTGGCCCGAACCATCCAGCAGCGCACGTCACGAAGCAACTGCAGAGCAGGTTGGATGGGCTTCTAAGGGTGTACTTGGAGGGTCGGGGGACTTAGTAAGTAGGTAGTAAGTAGACTTATAAGTACCCTAAAAGGGACCCTAATTGGGGTTATAGTACTTATAAGTCCCTAACATAACCAGTACTAAAGCCCGGCCCTCCAAGTAGGTCCAGAGATCAGCCAGTGGGAAAGTAAAGACAGCCTGAACCCTATATAAATTATGTCGCGTCCCCGAAGTCTCGGTATCACGCCCACATACAGACGAGCTTCTGACAGAAGCCTTAGACTAAGGGCGCTCAACCGCGACCAGCGCGCCCAGGTGTGGTGGCAGCAACCAGAGCTCTGCTTTGGTCAGTGTTAAGTTGAGAACTTCTTGGGGATTCGGGTAACATTAGGACTGTCAGAATGCTGGCTCGTATAAAGACGTCCCACCACCCCGGAGCAACCAGATCATCGTTCCCGAATGCTCGTGTGAGCGTTTGCGCGCAGGTGTAGCATTGGAGAATGATGTAATTACTTGGTTGGAGATGCACGATCCTGAGAGGGCCTGCGAGCTAGAGCCTGGTGGAACATTGGGCCATAAGCTTGCCCAAATGTAAGTTCCTGAAGCTTTACATTTTAAACTCGCCATCAAACTACTTGCGTGCACTGCTGTCATGTCGAGTACTACAATTACGGCAACTGCGACGAGGGTCAAAGTTCAATGTTCCACAAGGCAACCGTCTCGATTCTGCTAAGGGGGGATTCCTCTGCCCTGACCGCCCATATAACAGGCAGAAGCCTGTTCGCAAGGAGCGCTTGCAACGATTAACTCCGACAGTGCTGATGATGCTTTGTTCTTAGTACGGCTGTTGGGGCTGTGCCCTCTGCTCTTGCTGCTGGTTGTGGTGTCGTGGCTTTGGTATCTTTTGATGTTGTCGGTGGCTGATTTCTTCGACTTGTAGATGCGGGTGACTGATGTAATTATATATATATAGTATGTTTTAGTATAGTGTATAGTCTAGTATAGTAGAGCATATTTGCATATTTATTATCTTGGTGGCGTTTTTTTTGCAGGCGGAATGGAAGTGGCAGTCGCATCGGCGATGGTGTTGGAAGCGGCGGTGGGCCGTGACGACGTGGTGGCCATGGCCGTGACGGTGGTGCCGGAGGTGGTTGTGGTGGTAAGATAATACATATACAAATATGCTACACTATACTAGACTATATACACTATACTAAAACATACTATATATATATATATATTATACTATAGTGGAGTTGTTGGTTGCCGTCGTCGGTGTTGTCCACAGGCTGCTTGCTGTGGGTGTTTCTTGTCGCCTGTTGGTCGTTGCTTGTCGTTGTTGTGGATGGCGTCATCGTCGGGTTCCTGTTTGGGTTTCCTTGCTGTCGGTGATAGCGATGCTAGATGCTAGTCTCTTTCAGGCTGAGGCAGGTGTTGCATTGTTCTTTGTGTTGTGGTTTTCGTCGCTGCTGTAGATACAGCTGTCGTCCTCTTGGATGCCGTCGTCGTAGGCGTCGCCTCTACTGTCGTTCCTGCTGACGATATCGTAGCTATTGCAAGTTGTCGTGGTTGTTACCGTTGCTGTCCCTGCTCGTGCTGGTCGTGGTGGTGGTGGTGGTGCTGCAGCTGCTGCTGATGATGATACTGTTGTAGATGCTGCACTGCTTGCGAGCGGCCTTGTGGCAGTATCATACAAGGAGCCCTGGTGTTCGGTAGTTTTCGATCATGTAAGTCTTCAGCGTAAACTGTGTATACGCGATAAGTGCTGAAGATCGGATTGAGCGGGAGCTTTTCACTCTAATTCCACGCAATGCGGCTATATAACCCCCCAGCAATAGGAACTCAATCACATGGGAGTTTCCGAAAATTAGGGGTCCCTTCTTTTGGGGTCAGTATAATGAGGATCCTACTATTTAGGGTACTATATTAGGGTCCCCTATTTTCGGAAACTACCACATCCACTGGACCCAAAAGTTCCGTTCAACAGCCCTATGGCCTGGATCCCGGAAACTGGTCGATGCACTCCGACACATTCTGGGCAGTGTTGGTTGCTTTTCGCTAAAACGCATAAGGGGACCTGTGGGTATGTTCTAGCATAAGGACCCAAAGGCCCCACAGTAGTTCCTTTTAGGGACTACCTTAATAGGATTCTATACATGAACCCCCTTAAAAAGGATCTACTTTGGGGCCTTCGCGTAATTCTGAGAAGGGACCGTATTCCGACACCAATACTGGGGTCAGAGGTTTCGGCCAGAAAGCAGGCTTAAGGTTCCTGCCGAAGCATCCCTTGATGCCTGCTTAGGTTTGGGGTATTAGGGTTTAGGGTTCTGGATATCTGCTTCCTAAGCTAGATAGTCCGACCATGACCTTTCTGATAGAGGCTTTCACCGCCCATCTAGCAAGGCGGAAAGATGCACTGGAGAAGCAAGTAGGATGCGGGAGAGATTCGCTTCGTAGCTGGAGCCCCGAGCCTCTGCTTCTGCGCAACGTGTTCATTCTACCTTTCAGTAGTTCAGATATGTAATCGACTACGGACTGTAAGGGGAACCGGTCTTAGTACGAAAGAGCCCGTCAACCCAACACAGTAAATACCATGCATCCTACCAAACAGTCTCAGGTATTAACCTACGTACTTACTTGTTCCTGCAATCCCATGTTTGTGGTTGCTAAGATCAGGATCATGCTTGTGATCATTACTTTTCAGTCTGCGGTTATACTAGTGATACTGTTCTCATGCTTTTTGTTTACAGGCACCCTTTTACCTAAACCCTCAAGCCGCTATCGGGCTTAGCGCACCCTAAACACTAAACTCTGAGAACTTCCAACACTTCAAGGTTGAAGTACTAGGTTCCCGGCCGATGCAGAGACGCTTTCTGTTTAGGGCTTAGGTGCTTGTCAGATTCCGGTTTAGGGTGTAGGGTTTGGGTGTCAGGGTTTAGGGTATCAGGGTTAAGGGTTTAGACCTTTAGGGCTTACAGGGTTGAGGGTTTGGGTTTTAGGGTTCAGGGCTCTGGGTTTGAGGCCGTGGACCCTCATCAAGTGCTTCAACCCATCCCATGCCCACAACCTCTCGCCAAATACAAATTACGAGCAGAAAGCCCGCACCGCCACAAACGTTGCTGAAACTGAAATAAGCCCCCGAACCTAACCCCCCCGAGCCTGTACTCGGAATCCCTACAGCACTCAACCGCCAGAAACGAAAAACAAAACCTGAAGCCTCACAGCCCTTGAACCCTAAGGCTTACATACTTGGTTCACGGCAAGATTTCAGTGGGGTTACGAGCCGCCGACTATAGGGCATAATTCTAGCTACCATTGCATAACGCCACATAAAACTAATATAACATTTTAACTACCCCCCCAAAAGACTTAGCCTAAACCTTGAACCCTAAATCCTATAGAGTCTATACAACCCTTAAAGGAGCCCGACATATAACCCCACGTATAACACCCTGTACAACCTCCAAGTAGAAACCCTAAACCCTAAACCCGAAGACCCCCGAGCCCCCTTTATTCCCACAACTGGGAAGCCCTACCGTTCTCCTAAGGGGGGACCCAAAGCATCCCAAAACCCTCAACGGGGCGCTTGATGATTAGAATCCGCCTTTTTGGGTGCAGCATAGCATGCTCATGTTAGGGAACCAACCCTAAGGAATGGTATTGGAAATAATTCAAGCTTCCCCGAAGGGTCCATGTACCCAAAGATTATATACGTTGGCCTTTGGGTACATGGACCTATATAAACCCTATGAGAACAATGTAAGACCCTCGAAAACCATATAAAACCCTATAAACCCATTTCAAGCTCTAGAAAACTACATTCATCCAGCCAGGGCTCGAAGATGTCTTTGTTGAGCGACGGGGGCGGGCAGGTGCCAGGAAGGATGGTGCTCGTAATCGTCATCCTCGGGCTCAGGGCTTCAGGGTGTTTGGGCCTTTAAGGTTCTTTTTTTTGTTTTTTAGACGCCCCTTTTCCGTCTGGCAAGCATTCCGAAAGCGGATTCCCTTTAAAGGCCAGAGCTTAGGGTCTAGGGGGTTACATATAGGGTTTGGGGTTTAGGGGTTTAGGGGTTGAGGGTTTAGGGGTTGTAGGGTTTGGGGTTTAGGGGTTTAGAGGGCTGTTGGTTCATGATTTTCAGCACGTTTTTCGATTACGAGCTACTGTCGGGCTTGGGTGTGCAAGGCGAGCACAGGAACAGCTGCATGAATACCCAGAGAGCCCAATATAGCTTAAATCATAATATGAAGCCCTATATAATTAAGCCATATTGCTTAATTAAGGGGTATTGGGCTCTCCGGGTACCCACAAGGGTGGGCGCACATCGAGATTGCACGGGATCTTGCTGGTTGGAAAGAGATCTTGCGCAAGGAAGGTTTCGGGTTTAAGGCTTAAGGTTTCAGGGTTCCCGCCTCTCCTTGAGAAGGCCACGGTACAAGCTTGTTTCGGAGATCCCGAAAATGAAGGACCCTAGTGCCCACCCTCAATAGTCTAGTTCATGTGGAGCCCTTCCTCCGAGCACCCCAAATACGGTTGATGATATAAATCGGCATGACCTTAAACCATGGGAAATATGGTTTGTTCCTCATTCTGGCTAATGCGGGATTTGGATCATCAGGCGTAATGCAACCCCAACCGCAACTCACTCCGCGATGTTCCGCTGAGCGTGGACGGTTGTTTCAGATCCGGGTCCCTCTCGTCAAAGCTTGACAAGGAGACTTGGGCGTACAGTAAAAGCCAGAAAGTTGGAATATGGTTATCCTAAACCCTCTATGGTATATTATAAGGTATCCTACCCTGAAACCATATTCCAACTTTCTGGAGTTCCCTTTAAGGCTTTCAGATTCAGGGTTGGGGACTTAGAGCCTCGGGCAGGAAGGAATTTAATATAGGGACCTTAATAGCTAGAATATTTGGAGTCCATTCTACTATGCACTAATCATAATAGGAAACCCCCACGTCTGCGAAGAGCCGTGGCATAGAAGACTTCAAGCTTGCAGGGGTTTGCAACCGGGCAACAGGCACAACAACACTGACACAGTAGTACATCTAAAACTGTAAGCCTGAACCAGAGAGCGCAAAGACGACAAGTTACCAAGTCACCAGGCAAACAAACACCTTGGGAGATCGGCCAACAAAAGCTGCCCAGCGACGTCGACGTAGTAGTCAAAGTCGCGCTGGTGGTAGTGTGTGTGAATGTACCTTTGATCACTGCATGCAGTACTGTAGAAGCCTTAGAATATGGTCTTGGGCTAGAATATACCATGACTGTTATTATAAGGAGCCCCCAAAATAGTTTAGGTAATTGTTTGGGCCCCTATGTTACAGGGGAGCAGGTGAAACTTTCAATCGCACCGTGACTGGCCGAAGGACACTTCTGCTGGCTGAGAGCCGTGCTTTTGGGGAAGTGACAATTTGGATCCAAGATGCTTGTCGACGACATCGTCACTGTCGAGCTTGTTCGTGTTTCAGATGTGGTGCTGCCTCGGTTGCAAATGAATATCTACACGGACTCTCTCTTTCTCTCTCTGTCTCGCTCTCTCTCTCTCTCTCTCTCTCTTTCTCTTCACTCTCTGTCTCGCTCTCTCTCTCTCTCTCGTCACTCTCTTTGCCTCTGCGAGCAAGGTCGGCGTGGCATGTACCTGTTGCTAGCTTCTGCTCCTGGATGCAGCACGAGCATAGGTTCAGCCTCAAGAAATGTACTTGCGCCGACATGACAGCCCATGACACGCCTCACTCTTCATAAACATCGAAACATGTATTCCGATTTTGCTTCCTCTTCTGATCTGCCCCCACGCTTGCTCTCACGCTTCCACCCACTGCTCGCACGCGTGACGAAAGAGCGAGACAGAACATCCAAGGAGGATCGAATCATGCTGGAGGTGCATGCTCAACGATTGCATTTGTTACATAGCCCAACACGTACTCTTTTATCTCTCCTCCGCTTGATGGATTGACTATTTTTCAGTTCCTCCAGGGCTCAGTCCTAGAAGAGGCTTTAGGCGTTACGCAGGCTAAAATTCACGACAACCACAGCAGGGCTATCCGACATAAACAAACTCTACTAATCTCGCTAGAAACCGAATCCGCATGTGGCTGTAGAATAACTATCTTGCAGTAATAGTCACACCCTACTACCTCCCTTGATGGTCTTGAACCTTAAAGCCTGGGGTTTGGAATCCAAAGAGAATCGGACCCCTAACCCTCATCCGACGAGCGGCTCGTGGTGCTGGAGGTTGAAGTCGAGCTACTTGAGCTCGTGCTGCCTGCACGAGTAGAAGAAGTAGTAGTCTAGGGTTGCACGTTTAGACCTTAGGGTAGTAGTAGTAGTAGTAGTAGTAGCAGTAGCAGTAGCAGTAGCAGTAGCAGTAGCAGTAGCAGTAGTAGTAGTAGTAGTAGTAGTAGTAGTAGTAGTAGTAGTGGTAGTAGTCGTCATAGTGGTACTGCTCTTGTTGTCCCTTGATGCTCCGGGTCCGAACTTGCCTTTAAAATGTCCCCAAACCCCGGAACATGCCGGGGGCTGTTCAAGGTCTCGGGGCGTCATACTTATCGCATATAGTATCCATAGCCCTGCTGTCACGCCATAGGCCGCTTGGGGCTTTGCGAAGTATGCTCCTAGAACGATTTGCTACACATTTTGTCGCTGTGTCTCGGAAAATCCTCCGAATCTTGTAGCGCTCCCTATCTATAAGTCTCGCACCTGCCGCCGACAGCGCCGAATCCCCAAGCCTGAACCCTGCAAACCCATATCTTAAAGCTGAAAACAGAACCCCTGAATCCAATCCAGGGCACTCGAGGTTGAAGAACTTGAGGTGCTGGTGCTGGAAGTGCTGCTGGTCGACGTGCCCGACGTAGTCGAACTACCAGGCTCCAGAAGGAGCAATGCCGAACGGCTTACGGCTCTGTGATGAACAGGCTTACGGTTTACAGTTTAGAGGTTTAGGGCTTTTGAATGGTTTAGGGAAGCTTTTATTGGGTTCGACTCTCACACTCAAGGGCTCACTTTTGTCTGACAAGGGACTCCAGCTTAGCCCACCATGCAGTACTTAAGACTGCGCAGAGACGCTGGAGGGATCCTTGATGTCTCAGTTGGGCTTAAGGTTCAGGGTTAACTTCAGTGCAAAAAAGAACGTACTTCGAGATGCATGCTTCGCTGTGGGCTCTACCGTGGCTGTGTGGATCGAGGGTCCATGCACGGGATTTGACATCTGTGTCGAGGGTTTCTGGATAAAGGCTCGACGTCCGAAACCCTTACCAAGCAACCCGACTTGGGAGGGTTTAGGGTTTAAGGGTTTTAGCTCTCAGAATCCTCGGACAAGCCGGACAAGCCAGGAAGGATTTCGGCGCTCACACTCGGGCAGTCCAAGCGAGGCATGCGGTTCAGGCTGGGTTTAGGGGTTTAGGATTTCGGGTTCATCACAAGTCTGGCTTAGAACGCGATCGCCTTGTCTCCGAGACCTCTTCTCACAGTACTACTTTGCTAGACCCTTCAAACCCCAAACACCCTGTAAGCAACCCTAGACTAGAACCCGAAACACGGAAACCCTAAATCCTAAAACCCAAACCCCACGCCCCAAACAGACTGCAGGTGGAACCCACGCTGCAGCGGTACACGTGGAGTCAGGGTCGCGCAAGGGTTTCGCGAGGGTCCTAAAGTTTAGGGTTTGAGGTTGAGTAAGCTTGGACTCTAGCAACTCGGAGTTTATATGAGTTTATAGGGGTTAGTGTGCAGGCTTTGGGAGTTTGGGGTTTTAAGGCTTCCTTCCGGAATCCAAGGTTTTCGGCTTAGTTCTTTGGTTTTAATGGCGAGAATGTAAAAGAACAGGCTTTTGCCTGAAACTGCCGAAAAGCGGACAACGGCCTCGAGGACGTTGTGCTGGTGGTGCTTGACAATGTCGTTGTCGAAGTAGTGGAGGAAGTGGAACTGAAGCCACGCTTAAGGCTTCTTCTCAATTGTTGGCTGCACGCTTTCGCAGTTTCTTGATCTTGCGCTGTCAAGGCTCATAGGCACTTATAGACGCCCAAATAATTACCAACATTATTTTGGGATAGTACAATGGGCCCCAAAACCCTGTTCTAATTATGAAGGCCCCTACTATAGAACCCAATGAAAGAAATCCCTTATGTACCCCTTTTGAGGATCCCTTTAAAAGGACCATACTTCGTTGTCCGTCGGCTGCGCTCTGCTACTCCCGAGCCACACATGCAGCAATTTGGCGCTTCGGATCGGACCCTCAGATTACCCTAAGGCCCCATACTTGGAGGGTCGGGGGACTTAGTAACTGGTTATTTTAGGGTACTTATAAGTCTACTTACTACCTAGTTACTAAGTCCCCCGACCTTCCAAGTAGTAGTTCCGATTGGGGGTTCAGCTGTAGAAGTCTATAAGGTAGTTCCAAAAAGGAACTATGGGTAGTTCTTTAAGGCTTTAGGGGTTTGGGGCTTTGAGGGATGACGGTGCAGGGGTTTTGGTGGTTTAGGCCTAGAGGCTCCATAGTAGCTCCTTTTTGGGGTTCATATGTAGAATTCTATAAGGTAATCCCAAAAGGAATGACTATGGGGCCTATGGGCAGTCTCCTGTTGAGGCTTTGGTGATGCGATGGGATATTAGAGCCGTGTGGAGCCCTTCTGATAATATCCACTGTGCCATAGTGGAACAGCTGCAACGGTCGTGGTTTGCGTGACTACTGCCAAATGGCAAAAAATCCTGCCACCCTAAACCATCATTTGATAAATGCAGAATCACTGTCACCCTCGACACTATAGAACCCAGAATTACCCGAAACCTTCAACACTCGAAGATCAGCAGATCGTTGCAGGCCTCACGGTGGAGGTCGTCGTTGAAACTGTGGACGAAGTGCTTGTCCTGCGGGGGTTCCCAAAGGCTCCAAAGCCCCGCAATTAAGAAGTATACCTTAAATCATATTAGGGGTCCTAATATAACCCAAGTATGTTCCCGAATTCAGGAATTTACCTTACATCCTATTGCGGTTCCTAATATAATGTAAGGTATATTCCTTAATTAAGGTGTTTTGGATCCTCTGGGCTTCTTGGCAGCACATTGAAGCTGAGCTCCCGGTCTGGGAGCATGTACTTGGAGGTTCTTATAAGGGTTCCGTTAAGGGTTAGAGGCAACTATAGGGATTCTATAAGGGTATAGGGTTTAGAGTTTAGGGCCTATCTTGGACGTTCATGGGTAGTTATCAGTGGGGTCATAAGTCCACTGATGTGGGTCATGATCATAGCTACCCTACTTATAACCCCACTTAAAACCCCGAGACTCCAATATCCCTTAATTAGGGAATATACCTTAAATTATAGTAGGATCCCTTATATGATTTAAGGTATATTCCTTAGTTCATGGGAGCTACCCATGAACCTCCAAGTAGACCCTTACTAAGTCGGCGGATTGCCCACATCACCTGGGACGGGAGTAAAAGAAACGAGCCCGGACGTTCGATACCTTGGGACGGGAGTGAAACAAATTGAGACAGTACGAGCAATACACAACTACATTATGCTCCGCAGCTCTCAAGCAGCTCAGTTCAACATCGTGCTTGCTTGCCTCTTGCTGCTCCGGCTGCAGCTGCTGCTGATGCTGCTGGTACTGTGGCCATGGCCGCAGCCGTGGCTGCGGTTGGTGGTGGTGGCGGCGGCGGCGTTCGTGCCGGTTTTTTGTTGCCAGGTTTGCTGTGATCGTTGTCGTCGCGTGGTGGCGCTGGTGACGGTAGTGGTGGTGGTGACGCTACTTTTGAACCCAGGCTCTGTTCCATCATCAGCTGGGAATCGACAGCCAACATGACTACTGCATGTCAGCAAACCGTCGCAGCCACTCCACCTCTTTAGTTTCAAAAGCGGAGAAACTGATAAGTACACTCTGCGTCTTCCACAAGTCTCGCGAATGTGACTCAAGATACAGTCAATGTACAAAGGCTGTGCACGCACATCTATCGCCCACACACTTGGCTTCAGCATCTTAAGATGAGGAATGACGCTACTGCTGCTGGTACTGCTGGTGCTGGTGGTGTGCGTGGTGTGCTGCTGGTGGTGTTGCTGCTGGTTGTGGTAGTGGTGGTTGTGATGGTGGTGGCGTGGTGGCATCCACAGCATGCTAGAAGCAGTGGGAGTGCTACTAGACAGTGCTGGCAGATGGACTCGGGACAATAACAACTAGAATGACATCACAATGGACATCATCATCGATGCATCCCAGCTATTCATTCACACCGTTTTGGAGTCAATAACTGCAGAAACAAGAGGTGCTGCCCTGATAGAGCGAGAATGCCACATCCTGTTCGTAATATACTCGGAAGCATGTAACAGATTACAGCTCCGTTTCGTCAATTTCGAAATCCTCTACGCCTTCCTCCAGATTAAGTGATTAAGCAAGTCTATCAGCCTTGAATTCCCAACGGCGACGCTTCCCCCTTCGTCTTCAATATCAACTCTAATGTGGCCTTCACCTTGTAAGAGGACTTCACAAAACAAGAAAAGCGACTTCACACAAGAGAAAATAGGAATTGAGACACACCTAGAATTGCAGCATAGTGGCCTGCTGGAGGACGTGGAGGTTGTCGTCGTTTGGGTGGAAGTCGTTGTGTTCGTGAATGTCGTGGTGCCTGCAGATCAGGGTATCCGTCCAGCCTTGCTTGAGGGCCTCTGTGTCTGTGACGGCAGGCTTCCTTCAATTGAACCCCCGACGTCCCTTCGGACAACTCCAGGATGCGTCGAGACCGCATGCGTGTGCAGGCTCCAAGCATTTTAGCCCTGGCTGCTGGTTGAGGTGGTTGTAAAGGTAGATGTCGTCGAAGATGTGGATGTCTGCGAGGTGGACGTTACAGTCTGCGTAGTCACGGTAGTTGTGGCCTTCGATTTGCAGCTTCTCTTCGGCTAGTATGGGGGCCTGAATGCTTAGAACAGGGTTTTGGGCGGGGTAAAATACCATACCATAACTTATACTATACTTGGAAATAAGGAGCCCGAAAATCGTACTGGCATTTATGGAGGCCATATCTTACATCCTTCGACTAGGGCTTTCTTCGGGTTTCTCTAAGGTTTAGGATTCCTTTTGGGATTGTGGTTTTGGACTTGAGGTTTGTCGTCCAGGGTTTGTGGCTTGAGTGGGGTTGATTTACCCGGAAAGCCCAATATCCCTTGATTAAGGATCATCCCTTGAATTGTGAGGCCTTAGTATGATGGCTTAGTTTATGCAAGTTCGTATTGGGCTCTCTGGACACTCTTCCAAGAGTCTTTGAATTTAAGACCAATACTACCACCCAAGCAGGGAGTAAGCTTGGCAACAATCATCACGGCAGGAGGTCGGGCGGCTGCTATGAAATGCCAGTGTGAAGCTAGAAGCAGCTAGAAGCCTAAACAAACACAACATCGGATCACATGAGCCTTCATGATCCTGACCCAGTGATGCCTTCTTGATGTATCCATGCCAGAAGAAAACTGCAGACGGCTTCACCAACCCAAACCGTTTGATGCGAGCAGACTCTCCAGGCCGAAGGGAGTCTTACTTGTCCAAAGTCCTGTAGAGGAGCTATGTAAAAGTTAATCTTTGTAGGGTTTGCATAGGGATCACGTTGTTACTACCTCCCAAACAAAACTCAAGGCTGCGCTCTGCTATTGCGACTCGCTCAAAGGCACCGGGGCTTGTGACTGTAAATCTGCGAGGCCGAAACACAGGAGCATTGGAAGTCATGGGAGGATACCATGTTTACAGATACCAAGGGGGCATCGTTTTGTTTCCAGCATGAGACACAGGCAGCCATAAGTCGGAAACAAAGCTGTTCTCCTCAACTCGAGTACCACATCCATCCACACCCTGAAGCTGCCGTGCGGGCCTAAGAACCGAACTCATGCAGCCAAGATGACGCTTGAGCTTGTGGATGTTGTTAGGGTCGTGGTTGCCTCAGCTAACAGGCCCCAACACCCTATAATACCTAACCCTTGAGCTCTAAGCCCCAAAACCCCTTGAACCCCCAAAACCCAAACCCCTGAACCGCCTAAACCCTGAACCCTCTAAACCCTAAACCGTGAGGTTAACAGCTCAGGCCAGGCCTTGGCCTGCAAACTTCAAAGGCCGACGGGCGCACCCACAGAACGAAAAACGGCAGTATCACAGGACCCCAAGGGTAGGATGAAGGTAGGTGGGATGATCCCAAGAAAGACTTCAACAGACTTGAAACCAATATTCTTCCTGCCTTTTGAGGTCATTGGTAGTAGCACAAAGAATACAAAGACGTACACTTTCAACGCTCTGCTAGCCAGAGCCGGCAGGAGAGGATGAACAGAATGAGCAATTGCTCCGACTGTTGCCTATTCTGCTGCAACCTCCGTACTAGCACCAGCTTTGACCTGAAATCCAGCGCCACATCTGTGACACAAAGTGACGAACACCTACCGGTGCAGGACATCACGTGGACTTCATGCCGGCAGTTAACCCGCTGAATCCTTTCTAGTAATTAACCAACAAGGCCTGCCATGGAAGCAAACGACGTTCAATGGATGGTGCCGGTGAGCTCACCCAACAAGAATTCTGATATTGGAAACGTGTACTGTGCAACAAGCCCCAATACAGAACAGTGGTGGATGAGAGCCCATACTTCGGGAGTCCGGCAAGATTCGATAATGCTCGGGTTTAGGGTTGCTTTCCGGGTGGCTTTTTGGGGTCATCTGGACAGGGATAGCGACTCGAGTTCTGCGGACGGCGATTCGCCATTTAGGATTGCTAGCTGCGCGTTTCTTTTTACATTGGAAGCCTCGCAAGGAAACATGACTGAAACACAAGCGAAAACATGTTGCGCTTGTGGTCGTTCTTGTGAAGGTCGTGGAAGACTGCGTGGTCGTTGAAGAGATCTCGGCACATAGACGCGAATTGAGCTGAGCCCTCAACCCAGCTTTGCATCTTGTCGTTGAGGGGGGGGACTTTGGGGTTTGGAAGACTAGGGCTTAGAGTTTAGGGTTTAGAGTGAGTTTCTGGAACGGCACTCGGGTGACTAATCTGTCAAGGGTGGTATACATGCTCTACATCCAGGATCCAACAAGTTCTGATTCCTGAGGCGCTCGCAATAAACCCCAACCACCTCATTTCGGCAAGGTCAGCACAAATTCTAAGTTGTATGCTGCATGCTCCATGCTCCGACAGGCATGCACCCTCCCCTGCATAGGCTTAGGGCCTGGGGTTCAGGGTTCGGGGTTCCGGCTTGGGATTTCCTGCACCCCGAAGCGGTGGATAGCCTAGCAAAACAATAAGCTTCAATACACTCCCGACGACTGCCAGGGATTTATGGGGTTCAGGGTGATGGCCGCTTGTGTGCATTTGTTCAAAGCCCCCTGGTTGACGCTCTCACAGAGACTTTAGGGTTCTGGCGCCTGGCAGACACTCGCGCTAGAAGGCCGAACATGGCTGCTTTCCTGCGCTCCCCTTGAGGGGTTGGTCCAGCTCCTACGCGAAACTTGAACCCAAAAGGAAGCCTCCGAAACAGGGGACCCCCGTGTGGTTGCTAAAAGCCTTGCCACTTGCACGAACTTCTCAGTCATGCTGAACATCCAATTTCAAGAAGTCCGCACACTCAGGCAACTCCATGCGCCAAGACTGAGGATGTCAGGCGTTTCAGGGTCTAAAGTCAATGGGCAATCCATGGGAGAATCGTAAAGCATTTTAGGGTTCAGGGCTCTTCAAGCAAAAAGGCATGGTACTGAAGCGCTGTAATTTCGGGCAAGGTCTAATTTTCGGGCCTATGGCGTATCACCACGATCGCATTCCAGCGGCTTGTTAGGGATAAAGTAACCAGGCTGTTGTGGATGATGCCCTGTGTCGTTTCTCTTCAATACCAAGCGACAGTGGTCGATGAAGTCGTCGAGCTCGTCGTGGATGTCGAGGTTGAGGACGTGCTGGTGGTAGTACTGGATGAGCTCCTTGGTTACCCATTCAATAGACCTAGCGACCCTCACAAAAACCCAAAAGCAACGACGTCGGAAACCAAAGTCGACCAAACATAGATGCGCTGACTGTTTTTATCCTGACCGCTTGCCTGACTTCTTCTCGACTTTCCTGACTATTGTCTGACACGTCCGGCCTGCCCCCATTTCGGCAGGGTGACTCCGAGATTGAGTTTGTAATGTGTTTTATTTGGCTCATGGTTTGGGACTCGGTCAGGCTTCAAGGCCACTAATTATTTGGTTTTCTGGAACCAGACTGACATGACGTAGGTTCAACATCGGATCCAGCAGCTATAGCGTAGGTACATCCTTGACCGTGAAGCCCTACACCCCGAAAGCACTTTGCAGCAGCGTGTCGTGGCTGAAGTGCTTGAGCTGGTTGCCGTGGTGGAAGAGGAGGACGTGGTCGAGGAGCTGGTCGAGGAGGTTGACATGGTGGACGAAGAGGTGAATGAGGTGGATGTCATCCTGGGCTCAGTGGTGTAAAAAAATAATAATTAGGATGTGGTACTGGTGGCGAAGCGACTGCTACAAGGAGAAGCTGCTGATAACATCCGCAGTGTACTTTCAAGCTATTCTACTCGACTTCACTGTGTACTACTCCTCCTCCTCCTCCTCCTACTACTACCACTACCAATACTACGACGACGACTGCTACTACTACTACTACTACTAGTACTACTGCTACTGCCACTGCTACTACTACTGCTCCTGCTGCTGCTGCTGCTGCCACTACTACAAGTACTACTCAACAAGGGTTGTCGTCGTCGTCATACTAGTAGCAAGGACACTGTAACGCTAGCGGCGGCAGCAGCAGCAGCAGCTGCAGCGGCAGTATTAGCAGTAGTAGTAGTAGTAGTAGTAGTAGTAGTAGTAGTAGTAGTAGTAGTAGTAGTAGTAGTAGTAGTGGTAGTGGTAGTGGTAGTGGTAGTGGTAGTGGTAGTGGTAGTAGTAGTAGTAGTAGTAGTAGTAGTAGTAGTAGTAGTAGTAGTAGTAGTGGTAGTAGAAGTGGTAGTAGTAGTGGTAGTAGTAGTAGTAGTAGCTGTAGGTGTAGCAGTAGTAGCAGTAGCAGTAGCAGCAGCAGCAGCAGCAGCAGCAGCAGCAGCAGCAGTAGTAGTAGTAGTAGTAGTAGTAGTTTGTGTTCTGGAGAGTGCAAGTAGAAGAAGTAGCAGTAGACACAGTAGTAATGGTAGTCGTAGTAGTAGTAGTAGTAGTAGTAGTAGTAGTAGTAGTAGTAGTAGTAGTAGTAGTAGTAGTAGCACTAGAAGTAGCAATAAAAGTAGTAGCAGCAGCAGTCGTAGCAGTAGTAGTAGCGGTCGTCGTAGTAGCCGTTACAACTGTTGTTGCTCCCGGTGTTGGTGTTGCTTTTGGTGTCGGGGTTGCTGTTGTTGTTGTTGTTGTTGCTGCTGCTTCTATGTTTGTTCTTGTTGCTGTTCTTGCTGACGTTGTGGATTTACAGAACAACAAAAGGTGACGTAAGTCACATGTAGTATAAAGGAGTAAGCAGTAGCCAGTTGCCAACGTGAAGAAGTTGTGAGGCACTTTGTTGTGTTGCGCGTTTTGGTAACAACTGCCAAGTCGCTCGTAGCGACTAGCTAGTAATCAGTGGATCTTAGTTTGGATTTCGGATAGGGGTGAAGCTAAGGGTTATAATAGTTTTAGCTAATACGGAGTGGTAATCGTGGAGGAATCGAACAGCCATCATGGTGAAAATCGTAGTATAACTCTCCATGTTTGTGAAATGCATGTGCAGGTGACATGTCATTCAAGCTGAAAAGTCGCAGTACTAACGATAGAACCAGAAGCCCAGCACTTGCTGCCCGGCATCGTGCGTGTTGTGCTGGTGTGGGTCTCAGTTGTGGTGGTGGTGGAGGATGTGGAAGACGAAGTGCTGGTAGCAGATGTACTCGTTGAAGTAGCGGTGGTCGCAGTGGACGATGTCGTCGTGACGGATGATGTGAATGTCATGGTCTTGGACGTGCTCGTTGAGCTCGACGTGTGAGTCGTCGTGGATGTCTCGGTGGTACTCGAAGAAGTGCTTGTGACTGATGTGGTTGTCGCGGTGACTGTTGAGGTCGAGGTGTGAGAGGTTGAGGAAGTCGTGCTTGTGAAGGACGTCGTGCTCGTGCTGGTCGCTGTTTTGCTAGTGGTTGACGAAACGCTGGTCGTCAAGGTTGAAGTGGAAGTCGACGTCATGGTGATCGATGTGGTTGTTTCTGTCACTGTTGTAGTGGAGCTCGAGGTGAAAGTGGTAGATGTAGAAGTAGTTGATGTGCGCGTGACAGAGGTGGTTGTTGTGGCACTTGTCGTAGTTGTAGCTGTGACGGAGGAAGTGGTGGTGCCAGTGATTGTAGTGGAGGTCGTCATTGTGGTTGTCAGGGAAGTAGTAGTCGTGACAGTCTTGGTGGACGTTGTCGTAGTCGTGATGCTGTGAGTTGTCGTCGTGCTGGCCGTAGAACTGCTCGTAGACGTCGCCGTGAAGGAGCTCGTTGTTGAATCAGTTCTGGAAGTTGTGGTCGTCTTGCTTTTGCTAGTGGTGCTTGTTGCTGTGGAGCTTACAGAGGAAGTAAGACTGGTAGAAGATGTGGCTGTCTGGGTCGTCATGCTTACAGTCGTTGTGGTCGTTTCTGTAAAGCTTGAGGTGGAGGTCTGCGTCGTTGCGGAGGTCGTGGACGTGGCTGTGTAAGAGCCGGTAATCGTGGTCGTTGAGCTTGCAGATGTTGTGGATGTGTTTGTCATGGTCGCAGTCACGACGGATGTAGTGCTAGTTGTGTAGATGATCTGCGGCACCCAGTTGAATTCGTGCACGGGCGCCACCATGCACTTGCCTCAGCTCATGATCGCTCTAGACATCGGAATAACTCGTACTGAGATCCCCTCAGAATCGCTGTAAAACCACACCAAAATGTGTCTCCAGGCCCTATTGCAAAAAAGCAAAGGCCCTGACATTTGGAGGGGGAATAATACATTTACCTATTCAGGCTTCTATGTTTTCCTGAATCCATAATCGCCAACTCCAAGTGTTCAGCACTGAAACTTATCAAATGGCCCGGAAGGGGCCGCAGAGCAACTGTGCCAGATAATGTAGGGCTGAAGGTTCGAGGAAAACGCGAAGCGACACAGTAGAAACTGTATCTATGCTGAACTTAATAGAATGTCACATGTTCTCTTCCAGACTCCTTGCTGCTGCTAGAACTGCGAAAACTAGCAATTATCGTCTTATCCTTTTGCTATCCTTACATTTCTTGATTCAAAGGGGAAAAGGAGGGACCCTTAATGGGGACCCCTACCCTATAATGGGCTATATGATGGGTATATAATAGCTTTATTAAGGGTATATACCTAGGGGTCCTTATTAAGGGTCCCTCCTTTTACCCTTGGATTGATGCTTTCCCACTGCAAATGTTCTGTAGGTGCGGGTGTGCCCTATGTCTCGCTGCCGTTTCTAGAACGAAGTCCCAAAATCTTCACCCAGACCCTCGGGAGGATCCAAAAAGTAGAACCCCTTATATAAGGGGAGTTCCTATAAAGTACCCTTAGTAGTACAGGGCCCCAAGTTAGGGGATCAACTTTCGAGATCCTCCCGCGGGTCCGGGCAACTGACAGCAAGCATCGGTCCCGAATCAATGCTCATGGCCACTGCCCTCGTGCGACGTTAACATCTTGAGCTCAGCCCACAAACCGTGCTGCCCAGGTGCCTGTGTGAAAAATTGGTCGGAATTGGCAGGCTGGGTCGGCGTTGCAAGCATCAGCCTCGGTGAACCATACAAGCTACTGGAACTGACTGCAGCGCTGTCACACTTGACTTGCATAGGCACCACATGGCGGTCTCAGAAACTCTAACATAGGACTCACGCAAGAGAACTGAGAAACCCTTCATTAGAAAGATCCGCTAAAGAAGTGGCTCCAAAAACCCTAAACCCCAAAAGCCCGCATGTCTAGAGTTGAGGACCTGTCGTCACCAGACTCAGACAAGTGGTCGGAAGTTGTTCAGCTACAGACGCGTTTTCATCCCAAAACCACATAATAACCAGAGCAATAATCCTTACCATCGTAAGACTATGGCTCTACGTGACAAGACTGATAGTGAATGCTGAGAACATCATACCTCTAGAAAGCAACAAGAACATAAATGAAATGAGAGGAATAATAATAGAAACAAAGCAATAAGATTAATGCACGAGGAGGATAAACGTGCAAAAGTTTGTGTTGACAGCAGCATCGGTCTAGTCTTGAAGTCTGCTTTTCCAGGCTTTTCCACAGACCGAGGTATGGGAATGCTGGTTTGTTCACATGCTGAGAAACAAGCACATACTCTGAGTGCAAATGTGCGTAAGAACAAGCCTAGCCTGGGCACAGGCGTTGGGAATGAGACCTCCCTCCGGATAGCTTTATCTGCGTCTGGTTCTTAGTAGGGAATGGCGGGGGAGTGGGTTATTGGGACTACTATTGGGGATTGTATAGCGACTATCATAGGGATCCATTCCCCCATTCCCTACTAAGCATCAGACAGTTATGAGACACGTGAGCCGGGTGTCGCGAAACCCTGCTATGCCACCTCTCATTCTTGCGTGCCATTGCGTTCTGCTACAGTGAAGTAAATGAAGTAAGCCGGGTAAGCAACACATAACAGGCGCCCAGGAAGCAGGAACCTTTCATGTAGAAGCCAGAAAAGCCAAATACCCGGCAAGCAGCACGAGCAGCTGGACTCAAGGCCCAAGCATCCTAGTGGACGGTTTAACAACCTGTCATTCCTTTCACTCAACAATGCGAGTCGCAAGTCCCAAACCCCTACCACCGCTTACCAAAAAGACAGTTTGAGCAAGGGACATCTTCTATGATGACGCTGCAGCTGGTGATGTTGCTCATGACCTCATCGTACTGCTCCTGCCCATAGACCTGGGGCGTATTGCAAGTCAGGGTTCATGTAGGGACCTTCAAACTCAGAATTGGGATTTGGAGTACATTAAACCATCACACGGATCAATATTCCGAATTATTTCGACTCCTATTATGACTCAGAGTCGGACAGGCACAGGCCCTATAGAACCTCAAAATAGCCGTGGTCCTAGACTCTCCACTGATTCTGAAAATTTCACGGTCCTCATCTAACTGGTGCTTAGTAGGGAATGGGGGAATGGATCCCCATTGTCTATAGTAGTCGTTGTATAATCCCCCAAAACAGTCCCCATAACCCATTCCCCAATCCCTACTACGAACCAAACAGTCGATGGTCATACCCTTGTTTTACACCTGGACTTGATTGATGAATGCCAGCAACCCACCGAGCACAGAAGCGGTCACACCCTAAACCCTAAACTCCTAAACCCCTAAGCCCGTTTTGCAAGTGAAACCCTAAACCGCTAACCCCTAAACACTTAACCCCTTTTGCAAACCATGAAACCCTTTTTACACCTGAACTATGCATATGCCAGGAACCGAGGCACCGACTGTCCTAAACCCTTAAACCCCTAAACCCCTGAACCCCTAAACCCCTCAACCCCTAAACCCATAAACCCCAAACCCCTAAACCCCTAAACCCCTAAACCCCTAAAACCCTCAACCCCTAAACCCTAAACCCCGAAACCCCTGAACCCTAAACCCCTCTTGCAAGCCCCAAACCTTTTTGCATCCCTAACCGTGGGACTCAAATGGGAGTTTCCGAGAATAAGGGGTACCTCATTCTGGGGTCCTTATAATAGGGATCCTACTGTTCGGGGTACTATGTTAGGGTCCCCCATTTTCGGAAACTCCCTAATCCTAAACCCTAAACCCTTAATAGCACCCTATAGATCCCTTAAGGGAGCCCTTACGGTGCCCTTTAAAGGAACCCTAAGGGTCCCCCATTTCCGGAAACTCCCAAATCGAGGCTGGTAGCCGAACAGGACCGGAGATCGACGGCCGCTGGCTCCCAGGAGTTGCTCATGGAACCTAAGGAGCTACGAATTACAAGGGTTCCTTTAAGGGTCCCCTTAAAGGGATCTCTAGGGATTCTATAAGGAGCCACGGTTTAAGGGCTTAATGTAGGGCCTTAGTAATTAGAACAGGGTTTCAGGGTGTATTATACCATAGCCGTAAAAGGGCTAAAATAAGGGCTATTACAAAAAGGATAGACAGTTTTGCTTGCCGTAAAATGTACCAGGACCCCCAAGAGCCCCTTAAGAGAGCCCTTATGGCCCTTCATAGTGGGTATTCGGGGCGTATTCGAGGGAGTTGGGGGGTGTATAGAAGGGTTTAAACCCATGGCTGAGGGTTTTGCGGTGTAGGTTTTAGAGTTTCAGGCCTCGGGATGAAGGGTTAAAGCTTGACAACCCCCCCCCCCCCCCAATCGTTAGGTCTTCAGCCCTAAACCCATAAACCCCTAGGTTTTCGGGTCGTTTTCGGGTCGTTTTCGGGTTTGAGGAGACACTGAAGCTCGGCTTGTGGGGCCAGAGACATCGGGTCTGGCGTTTAGGGGTTTAGGGTTTCAGGGCTTGCAGAAGGGGTTTAGTGTTTCGACGTGTGAGCGTCGCACAAGGCAGGCAAGGGAAGGGGTTTAGTGTATAGGGGTTTAGGATTTAGTGGTTTAGGATATCAAACCATCCTTTTTCAGCACGGGCTTTGGTTGTATGCCGGCAAGCTGGACTCTCAAGGTTAAGCCACCCTTTACACCTGGACTACGCATATGCCAGGAAGTGAGGGGCCGACTGTGCTGTGGGCTCGTGCAACACGGCTACCCCAGATTGCAAAAACTGATCAGCTGGTCATCCCAAGTTTCAGGATGCAACGACCACGTGGCTACAACTCCAAGATCCTTAAAGATTCGGGAAGTAAGTGCCGGAATATCAGGCAACAACACATCACCCCAACGATCACTGACTAGGACGTCGAGGCAAAAGAAATCTCGCGAGGCCCTAAGAAGCTGTAAGACGTCCTAAACCCTAAACCAAACCGGGGTGTGTAGGCAAGGTGCGCCAGCCGACCTTTTCTTTGTCCTCGCTTGGCTGCACGAGAAAATTCTACGTCCGTGGTTTTAAGCACCTCCGGATCTGGGGCTTAAGAATTAAGCCCACAGCAATCCCTACACCCTGCAACTTGCAATGCCTATACCCTAAACCCTGAAACCTGCCCCTCTCTAAACCCTAAACCCCTTTTGCAAGCCATGAAGCCCTTTTTGCTGTAGGAGCCATGAAACCCTAAACCCTGGTTCCCCTTTTTTGCAGCAGGCCTCGTTGTCCAGCAGCCCGGTCCGAGCGAGTCGTCTTTACACTTGCTGAATACAAGGAGAACAGACCCGCCCACAATTGCAATGCTGGTTCCCCTAAACCCTAAACCCCTGAACCCATACCCCGGAAGGCTAAACCCTCTCAAGCGCCCGATTTGAAGAGGACATCTGCCCTGGGCCCCGAAGCCCCGGATTAAAACACCCAGAGCTCAGAGGCTCCAAAAGCCCTTAATTAGGGAATATACCCTAAATTTAGGTGCTCCAAGAAAGCCCGGTCGCGACTAACCCCCAAAATCGCGTACAAACATTGTTACAAAGTTTCGGTTTCCGAACAAACATTGTTACAAAGTTTCGGTTTTGGAAAACATTGTTACAAACATTCTTTCAATGTTTCGGCAATTGTTTGAAATATTCTTAAATGTTTCGGCAATTGTTTGAAATATTCTTTAAATGTTTCGACAATTGTTTGAAATATTCTTCAAATGTTGCACGAATGGTTTGCACCGATTTGAACCACTTCTGTTGGGGTTTCAACGGCTGCTCGAAATGTTGATTAACTTAAATAATGTATAGTGATTTAGTAACAAGGAACTGCTTATGAGAGCATTGAGCTTACGCTATCGGGGCTGCTGACTGCATTTGCTGTTTGTTCTGGACTCTCACCGCCCGTGTTCTCTTGTGTGACAACTTGTGCATGTGGCTCAAACATGATCAGCGCATCATTGTGTTGCTGTAATGAACCTGCAGCAATTAGCAGGGATCGCCCGGCGGCACCAAGGCCACCAAGGTCATGCTGCCCCGAACGCAGGCCGCGTGCGTTTGCGCCGCGCAGAAGGTGCACAGCGACGAAGCAGCACGGTTGAAGACTCGTTTCGTTTGCAAGCTCAGTCTGCTAACAGATCTGGGAGAGGACGAACAGAGGATCATATCATGCCAGTGAGCAGCCGTGACAGCCGTTCGGAGGCCAAAGGCAAAGGTGGTTGGAGGAAATGGACCCCAGATGCCATTTTGAGAGCAGGTTTCACACCGGGTAGTATGAGTTTACGTGATGCGGCAAGTCAGGTGGACGGAGCAGGTTCTGGATCTACTTTGTCTGCCAGGTTGTTCGTCGCAGAGTGCATCGAAGAGGGGCAAAACCAATATATTTCTCGGAACCTTCAACGGCTGCAGCATCTGTGTAAAGATGACCCTCTCGATTTCGCGTTGATCAACCTTATGTTCGACGAGACAGAGCTTGACCTAAATATGGGGGTTCATGGAGAAGCAGCCTGGTCAGTGCTAGCATCCCACGGTCAGATTACATATTGTGGTCATGGTGAAGTTGTTGATACCGATGCTGTCCGTGCACCTTGTGTTTTGCCAACCAAGAAAGCTGTTGCCATGTGGCCGGTCTTATCTGCAGGCCCGGCTGGTCTTTGGCCGGGTGTGACATCGGTCAATGCAAAATTTCGTGCTGTACTGGTGACATGCGATGCAGGCCCTGCTAACCTGAAGTTGCTGAGGCACTTGTGCGCGCAGCTTCCTCCAGGTGTGGCATGCATGGATGGGGGGAGATCTACATCGTGTCTCCGTCGGTGTCCGGTGGCGCCAATTACAACTTCCAGACGACCAAGAGTGCCCTGGAATCCGTGAACGAGACGTTGAACGGCATGTCTGAGGAGCAGATCGCAACCGTCACTATGCACTACCACCTCTCGCTCCAGGCCATCCTCATTGAGAACATTTCATTCCCATTGAGCGACGTCGGAGATGGAGCATCGATCCGAGAAAGGTTGCAGCGACAGCTCAAAGAGGTATACGTCGACCCCATCATCGCTGCAGGGAAACGTACTACAACAGGTGTTCTCAGCTTTGGCCATCGGAGAGGAGCTGGAAGCTCCGTGGCTCAGGGGTTGTCAGTGGCTGTATCTCTGAATATCAGTCTTGGGCATTCATAAGCCAAGCCTTGTTCTTACCCTTATGAAAAGCCTCAAGCCTTGAGCCTTTCGTTTCTTTCCACTTGGAGCCTAACTGAGTTGGCTTAACTTAGCAGTCCAGGCTTAGGCCAAGCCATTCGGCGAGTGTCTATGAATGAGCGGACGCATGGTTAGTCGGACACAAGGCTTGTTGGACGTAGTTGAGTATGAACTTAGCTTCACGATTTCTTGGTAGGGGTTTGTGGAGGCACAAGGCACAAAGGCTTTTTGATTAGATTAGAGTCTAGAGTGTAAAGATCAATTTGTAGCGTTTCGTAGTTGACAGCGCACAGGTCTATATAAGGTCTGCGACAGTTCGCGTAGTTTGCGGCGCGGGTCCAAGAGAGTCTAGGTCCAGGGGTCTAGGAGTCTAGGAGTCTAGCAGGTGTCCGGTAGCGTTGCATTCAGATTTCAACGCAATGTTTGGGGTTCTCTACTTTGAAGTAAGGGCCGGTGTTCATTACAGGGGCAAAGCACACAAAAGGAGACTTCGAAAGAGTACAATAGGATGCAGGGTTTCAGCTCCGGAGCAAGAGTTTGGTTTTGGTCTGTTGCGCATGGTTGCTGGGTGTAGTTATGTGTAGGGAGCATATTCATATTACATTGAGTAGTCGCAGTCTTGATGAAACTCGACGGTTGATGTGGAGTCTAAGGCTGCTGATGCACCCGAGCCGTCGTCTTCGTCGCGGGGCCCGGAGCCGTCGTCTTCGTCGCAGGGCCCAGCACCGCTCAGGCCAGTTGTTTCTACTGAGGTTCCTGCAATCCGTGCAGACTCTGTCACGACAGGGCGGCTCAATGTGAAGCGTGCCGCATCGTGCCGCGATTTGGGGACGGACGCCAGCCTTTCAGATCGCACCGATCTACTCAGAAGGTGTGCACATCGGGTGGCGCGCACTGTGCGGTCGACACGCGGACGCCAGTGGCAGAGCGCTGCCTTGGCGCTGCCTTGCCGAAAGACAGTGAACAAAGGTTCGGACCTTTCGGACAACGAGTGCATTTTGCGACTGAAGCGATGGCTTGTAGCCGGGTTCAACGATGAGGATTGGGGCGCCAACAAGAGGTCGTTCCACCTGTCGCAGGGTGGCTGGCAGCTGGGAGCGTACCGTGCTGGGTTGTCGGAGCAGGAGTTGGACGCCCTGGTGCAACACAGTGCAGCAGGATGAATGTGAAAGGGCCTTTGGCCATCGTTGCGTCCGAGCTGCCAAGGCTTGGGCCATGGGCCTTGAGTCCGGCCAGCTTCGAATACCGGAGTGGCTGCGGCGACGGCGAAGTCCTAGGACGCGAGGCCTAAGGCCCCAGGGCAAACACTGCCAGGGCCTTGGGACGCAGCCGGAGAGCAGCTTCTCACCCGGCAAAAGCGCGTGATGTCTGCTCTTCGTTAGTGCCGGACTGCGTGTCTAAGCTTCTGTTGGCCTGATGTGAGGTGCGTCTTTGTGCAGTCCAGTCGAGTCCCGGCCTATGTTTAGCAGCCGCCAAACTGCCAGGAGCAGCCAAGTGAGGAACCTAACTTTCTGAATCCTGTGCTGCTTTAGCAAAGTTTTAGATTCATAGACAAACTTTTAAATAAACTAAATCAAACAAGCCATAAATAAATAAATATTCACAACAAACAAATAAATATTTACATAAAACCAAAGAATATTTCAAATATTTCAATTAATGTTTCTAAGTTTAAAAGAATGTTTGTATCAACTTACGAAAGTATATTCTCTACTTTAAAAGTTGTTTCTCTACTTTAAAATGTTGTTTCTCTACTTTAAAAGTTGTTTCTCTACTTTAAAAGTTGTTTCTCTACTTTAAATATTTCGTGCAAACATTCTTACAAACATAGAAACATTCTTAGAAACATTTCGTAGAAAGTCCGTAGAAACATTCTTACAAACATGGTGTATTATAACTAATGTACAAATAAAGATTAGGAGCAAGCCATTGAACAGAAACGGACACACACACACAAATATTGCCAACAGTCCCAGTCTGTCCAGGGTGCAGAGTGTGGGCGGTGAGCGAAGTATTCGGCCCGGCGCTCCCGAAGCTTTGAGGTTCAAATTCTGATAGATGTGTGGTGGCATCTCTCTCTGATTTGCCGCCTGTCATGACCTGTATGAACAACGAGGACCTTGAGGAGCTCTTGGACGCGCAGGAGGAGGAGGGGGCAGAAGCACCTGCGCCTGAGCCTGCTGCCTCTGAGTCGTGTGGAAGGCCCAGCTCCTCGGCTGGCTCTCTGGGGAAGTTCCGAGTAGTGTACAACTTGACGAAGGCTTGTACGTGCTGCCTTTGCAACGCAAAGAGTACCGACACAAGTCCTTTGGACGGGTGGGAAGGCGATGAGGAGCGCCTCCTTGACGGCCGCATCCCACCGAACTCGCCCTCACATTTGCATCGTTAGCACAGTTGCGAGAGCATCTTTTTTTCATTTTCGAGTGGTCTATTGAGTCTATTGGATGTTTTTTTTGCACACATGCATTCGGATCATTCAGTCCCCTTGCGTCAATAATCCTTGCTAGAGGTGAGCTGAACTTTGCGACATAAGACTTAAGACATCACATGCAGGTTATATCAGGTATGCTATCCGGAATTCTGAGGTCAAGTTTTCCAGTCGTTAGTTCAGCTGAGACAGTTGAGAAGTTGAGTTCAGAATTTGAGAAATATCCGTGGCATATTATGGATAGCAGATGGCATACGTGGTGTATATGGTGGTATATGGTTGGCAAACCATGTGACAGATGGCATGAGCTGTTTTTGCAAGAAGGTTTCGGGCTCGGGTATCGAGATCAACGTTTGAAATCTCGGTTCTATACTGGTCGAATGACATAGGTCGAATGACATATTTATCCTGTACATATATATATATATGTGACATATGTCTGAAGTCTTAAGTCTTGAGAGTCCTAAGTCTGATGCCAGTCTCATGCCTTATGCCTTATGCCCTCTGCCAATGCCATATGTGCCCAGGTAACGCTGACAAGCAGCAGTGGATCCAGGCGGTGCTCTCCGTTGGCCCCTTGCGCGAGAGTACCTGCCTCTTGTGGCCTCCTCGGGTTGATGCCCTTGGGGCGGGTGGTGATATTGGCGACTGCTTTTCAAGTGGGAAATGCATTTTCGAGGACATCACGCAGTTGCACTGCAAGGAGGCCAAATGCTGCCGACATGGCGCTGGGTGCGACATTCCTTCAGTCGACCTTCTTGTCGCCGGGACCTCCTGCAAAGACCTCAGCAAGCTGAACCACACGTCTCCCACTCACGACAGCAACAAGCCAGTCCTCGAGCAGAACTCCAGCCGCGGTGCTTCAGCACAGACTTTCCAAGGCCTTTTGGGCTACGTTCGGAATCACCGACCTCTCTTCGTGATCTACGAAAACGTGGACGCGATGGGCGATCAGCTCAGCTCCACCGACGACTCCAACCTAAAGGTTTGCTTGAACGAGTTCGCTAGCCTGGGGTACCACAGCCAGCCGATGATGACAGACGCATTGGAGTTCGGGCTTCCATGCCATCGTCGTAGAGTCTACATCCTCTTCATTGACTCCCGTAGCCCCAGACTTAATCTCCGTGATCGGCCCTTCCAGGTTGTCATGAACAAGTTTCGCCACTTGGTTAGCAGTTGCATACGCACACCACCGTGTGCATCGGAAGTGCTTGTTGGACAAGGCGACTTGGCGGTGAAAGAGTGTATGGAAGAGCGGCAAGCAAAACTCAAGAAGTCCAAGAAGTCCCAGACTCAGAACAACTGGGTGAATCAGCACATGAAGTTTGCCGACAGCCTTGGCGTTCGATGGGGCACTCCTGCACGGAAAGAGCTGAGCCAGAATCCATGGTACTCCATCCTCACCGAACGTGAGGCGGACTGCCTGAAGCTCTCAGAGATTGAAGCTCCCGGATGCGGTTTCCGCAACCTGTCGCAAAGTCTCGGCCGTGCCAATAGCAGCACCTTGCAAGCAGATGGTCGGCATGTGGCTCCAACCATGTTGCCGGGGCAGTTGTTGTGGACTCCTCTAGCTCCGGGAGGTCCACGCTTGACGAGTGGATACGAGGCCCTTCTCATGCAAGGGTATCCTATCGGACCTTGTTTGAACATGCTTTCCCAGGAAGTCTACGTTGTGAGCACAGACCAGGTGACGTCGAAGAAGAAAAAGTTCCCAACAGACTCTTTTCTCCAAGACTTAGCTGGAAACGGCATGGCGCTTCCCGTCGTCATGGCCGTGGTTCAGGCATGCCTTGCCGCGGTGCACTGGCGTCCCGTCGGGTTGAAGGGTTGAAGACCAGCGCCTCGTCTGTCGCGACGGCGATGGCCGCCATGTCAGTGCTGACACAAGGCCCGAGGCCGGGAAATGAGAATGCTGACGAGGACGAAGACGAGGACTCCTGAACAAGGCCTGAGGCCGGGTGCTGGATTGGTTTTGCTGCCGCTTGGTCTTCATAGGATTCGGGCATTTTGCCATTTTTGATCGTGCCTGAGATTTCACTCGATGTGGCAGCGTGAGAAAAGTCAACAGCGTCGCGTCGTGGTCGTGTGGCCATAGTCGAGAAGTCAAGGCTTTCGGTGCAGGAGGAGACGTAGGAGTGGGAGTTTAGTTTAGGAAGTTAGCCTAGCGCTAAAGGCCTGAAGCTCATCTTACTGAAAATGTTACTGTCCTGGGGCCCGTGATTGTCTTCATTATCGTCATTGTTACCATGGACTCATGGCGACTTATGGTCACTCGTAGTGTGCCTATTGGCATGGATTGGAAGTGTTGTCGTCGTCATTGTGGCTTTCATGATGCACAAGTGTCACAAGAAAGTAAACCGAAAGCCAGAATAAATACTGCTCCAGTGCCACACATAATCAGTCTGCTTCAGACATCAATTGCCAGACCATCATGACGATGATGATGATGATGATGACGATTGCATGGCACCCTGTTCCTGCTTTGACAATGCGGGTAATCGGAGACATTTTCATTTTAAGGCCATTATGACCATTATGAGCTGTTCAACCAACTGTGGAAAACTGTAAAGAATGTTTTAAACAATTTAAAGAATATTTCAAACAATTTAAAGAATATTTCCAACAATTTTCGAAACATTTGAAGAATATTTCAAACAATTTTCGAAACATTTAAACAATGTTTGAAACAATTAAACAATGTTTGCAGCATCCCAAACAATGTACGAGGTGGAACTTTGGGGGGGTTTAGCACCGGGCTTCTTGGAGCACCTAACCCTAAATTATAGTCTGATCCCTTATATGCTTTAAGGTCTTAACTAGGGAATATACCTCAAATTATAGTAGGATCCCTTATATGCTTTAAGGCATATTCCTCAATGAAGGGATATTGGAGTCTCTGGGCACCTCAGGTTGAGTCTCTCCAAAGCAACGTCGTGTCAAAAGCAAGAAGGCCCGATTGCGGGGGCCCTTCATAATTGCTATGGGGGGTATATTGTAACATAGTAGAGTTAGAACTCGGGAACCATAACTATTATTGAGTTTGGGCAAATGTTGTAGGATAGAAAGAACTAAGGGCCTAGGAAGACCCTTACTAGGTAGTAAGGCCCCATGGTAAAGCCAGGAAGTGCTCGGTGTCCTTGGGCACGTAGTTCAGCTGCATTCCCATTGAGATCTGCCAAGCGAAAAAGTCCTTGGAAGTTGCGGCCCTTTGCAACAGGCCCTCTGCGACTTCAAGACTAAGGTTGTGTCCTAAACCACAAACCCAAGCCAGCTGGAAGAGTACAAGAGCAGGCCGAACTCTCTGACGGTAGCAACAGTCAAGGGCACTACTGAATCACACACCATGTTTGTTGGAATGATCTGGACACGTGAAAGGCACACATATTCAATTGATGGCAATTCTAACCTGTCCATAGGCTCTCAAAACTCGTGCTGTGCAAGACAAGCGTGCAAAGTCTTGCGGGGAAAACTTTGTAGCGCTTGTACTATGACTAAACAAGCGGCCCCCGAATTGGAGGACGTGCAACTTGGGCGAAAACCGCATTCGTGAGCTACTGCACGACCGTCCCATGTAATTAGACATGACTAGTTCTATAGAACCTTGGTTGGAAAGCCGTTGTTGCTAGCGAGAACCTTAGTATGATCCTTGCCACGTCCTCTGGCAGGAAATCTGAAAGTGTCTCTGAAATGGCATTCGGGGTAAATTGCATAACTGCAGTGGACATCGCGACGACAGACACGATCATGCTTGCTGCTGCAGCCTACCTTATCGCACTGCTTACACAAAGGAGAGTGGGACTCACAACCCTCAAGCCTAAACCCGTAAACCCTAAACTCCGCACGCATCGGCTGTTGAGCGGCATCCGCCGTCGGCCCGAACTGGAAGCTGCAGTTGGAGTATGTGCCTGCCCGGGCGGCTCGCGACCCCTAACCTAAAAACAAGATACTTTTGCTATTATATACAGCTTAGACAACATCCAGGCGAGTAGATTTGGGTTTTGGGATGTGTTATGCCATAATCATAGCAATTATGGCCCCCAAAGTTACATGCAAAAACTCCCTCGGCCTGAAAATCGACAAGTCGGACAAGCAAATGGGAATTCGGGTGCCAAGTCTGTTCGCCGCAACCTGCCAACACCTCCACGGCGCAGGATCCCGTAAGTGAACAACACTGAAGGAGTAGAGTTGAGAGTTTTGAGGACGACTCTCCAGTAACTTGCTGCATAGTATAGTCAAGCTCAAAGGACATACCCAAACCCTAAATTTGAATCCCAAACCCTGAACCCATTAAAATACCCCAAAAGCTAAAACCTTCAGCCGAGGCCTGCTTCGACTTCAATTTCCGACCCAGTAGCCTACCTACTACATCCGAATACCCTACCATTTCAGGGCTTAGGACAGGTCCTGGAATTTCACTGTAGTTCATGAGGTAACAGGGTAGGAACCACAAGGCAAGGAACCACGATGAAGAAAAGACTAGGGCTCCTCCTCACGATTTAGGTGCCGTGCACGAACGTGTGTAGGCAAGATGCGCCGCGGAGTTTCGTAAGTTTCAGAACATGGGGGGGGGCGGCCCACTACCCCACAATTCCATAAACAAAGAATGTGAGAATATGGCGTGTATATTGTGATTTAAGATATATTCCTTAAGTGCGGGGTATAAAATTGTCTGGGTGGTACGATGCTCCGAGAATCGGCGTTTCCGTAGGCTCCGTAATCATGTCAATCCTCATGATCCATGATTATCGTATCGCTAGTTTTTGGAGGAATCGCCCAGTTTGCAGCCCTTTTTGCATCCAGGCCTCTTGAACTCTTGCCAAACCCCTAAACCCTAAACCCTACAACCCTGAACCCCTGCCGGAAGCCTAGGGCATTCGTCGCCACGCGCCAATCTTCGCAGAAGGCTTGGACCTGGTAGGGCTTTTAAAGGAACCCTAAAGGAATACTACCAGGACACCCCCCCGCCCCCAATGGCCCTTTAATTTAATGGAGCCCTTAATGGTCCTTCATAGTGAGTATTTGGGGTATATTAGAGGGTAGTTGGGGGGTGTGGGTGTAAGGACAGGTTAGTAGCATGAACACGCTGCTGCCGCTGCCGTGGCGACAGCCATATCCCTGGGACGACGGGGTATTGCTCGCAGCGCAAACGCACAGCTAGAAGGTAGCCCTTTTTGCAGCACGCCTCGTTGTCCAGCAGCCTTCTAAAACCTAAACCCTAAGCCCTAAACCTTAAACCGTAAACCCTAAACACAGAATAGAAGGAAGGTGGAGCTAGGGCTGGTGCTGGTGCCGCTGCTTTTGCCTGCGGCTGCCTATATACGATGCTCATAACTGAAAAGACAGTAGCTATCTATGGTTACGATACCAACAAAACCGCATCATGGAGGGACAACCCGCGGCAGTATCAATTTGCACGGCAAATCAGTAGCATTCCAGACACGCGAAGAGGACCTCTTCCTCCTGAACAACCTGACGCTTCTATATAGGTCCCCTAAAGGAACCCTAAGCCCCAAACCCCCCCAAACCCTAAACCCTAAAGTTTGAAAAGCACCCTCGAGCCTCGGAAGTGTGGTAGATAACCTCATAGGTGTCCTGGCGGGCGAAGAGCTGCAAAGAACCCTTTCTGATGGGAAGCTCCGAGCTCTGGGACACTAAGCTGTTCAGTGTTGGAGGTGTGCTTTGTTGCCTTTTGGGGGCTTACGTAAGGTTTTACGGTTTATCCAGTGTTTAGGGTTTCAGTAGGGCTTATGGTTTGTTTGCGTCTAGGATTCAGGGTTTGGGCGCTCACCCTCAGACAATCGAGGCGAGGCATAGGATTCAGGGCTTAGGATTTGCAGTGCATTTGGGTTAAGGGCTTAGGGTTTACGGGGGGCAGTTCCGCAGAAGGCTCGCACTTTCGATCTCTATGCGGTCATAACTATCCAAGGCCCTCGTTCATATAACCCTCTCTCCCTCTCTCTGCCGTCGCATCTAGAAGGTCCAGCATCATAGAACCCTTACAGTCACCACTTATCTAGTATCCTTTCTGGCACCCCTCAAAAAGCCCTTTCAAGGAACCCAAGCGACTGGGGCCACGACGTGGTGGAAGTTGAGCTGGATGCCGAAAAGATCTTCGGCTTGTTGTAATGTGAGGATGCACCTGTTCCAGAGCCAACATCCGAATTCTTAAAAGGCTGCCAAAAGATCACGAAAATGAAAAGGTACTGCAGTAGACGGATAAAGATACTTGCCCCCACAAGGTTGCTACTCTGTGATGCCCGAACCAGGTGCAGAACCATTGGTTACGGAAGAGGCCAGAGCTCGTGTCTTTCTCCCTCTCAATATATATATATATATGTATATACACATACATTAAACAGTTCTCTCTCTCTCTCTCGGTTTCTTGGGGGTTCAACGATTCGAAAAACTTGGCTTTGAGTCTTCGGACCCAGTGAAGGGGCTGGTTGTACCTGCAGTTGTTCGGAAACCTTCGATGAAGTGCGCGAAACCGTGCGGGATTTCGCTAGAGCCAGCCAAGAAGCCAGGAGCTCGCTACACTCAAGCCCTGTTCAGGTTTGGGCTATGGCTTCTTGGGTTCAGGGGCTTTCATTAAAAGTATCATTGACTGGTGTCCTCGGTGCTTGCAAGTGCTAAAGCCTCAAAAAGTTGAGCATTAATTGAAGCCCAAAACCTTAAAAACCGTAAGCCCCAGGTCCCTAAACCCCTAAGCCCGCAAAAGCCCTGAGGCTATAGAACTCCGATGCAAGCATCTGAGAAGGAGCCCGCCGAGGAACTCTCGCCGACTCGTGCAGAAACTGGAGGACGCACTGATGTAGGGAAGGACGGGTGCACCTCAAAGCCGGTCCGGTTCTTGAAGGGGTTTCTTAAAGGGGTCTTACAAGGGTTTCGTAAATTATACTTCTATCTTATATTAGATCTAGGGCTCCCAGCGACGTACACTTCAAAGTAGGTTTAGGGGTATTCTAGGCTTTGGTTGAGGGCTCTGTGGTGGTGTTGAAGGCTCTTATCCGAGCGCGCCCTGAGGGTTTCGGGCAGCTTAAGTGCAGGCATCGCCCGTTTGGGTGTCTGTCATGGGCCTTAAGGCCCATAATAAGGACTAATAAGGCCTATTTAAGGAAATATAGTCCCCTCCCTCCTACACCCCTAAGGATCCATATGACTAAGCTGACCTGAAGATGTCAATCACTAGGCAGACTGCTGTACATAGTGTTGATCAGCTAGTCCAGAATTTAGGCTCAAAGTCATCGACGGTAAGCAATGTGGGGGTTTCCGAAAATGGGGGACCCCAATATAGTACCTAAGTAGTAGGATCCTTATTATAAGGACCCCAAAACTAAGGTACCCCTATAAGTATCGGAAACTTCCATGTTTTTAACTTCGATCTCCTGAAAGCGTGTTAACACTTGTTGGGACAGTCTCATCTCGCGTGTTAGCCGCAGGAAACGGCGACAAGCAGCCGCAAACAGAGACTGCGAGAGCCAACAACACTGGGTGTGATTCTTCGACTCTTACACCTGAGGGAAACCTGAGTGTTCACCTGTGAATTGCCACTGACTCTTTCTGGCCCACCCGCACAAATGACGAATTTGTTGCAGTCTGGCCACTCTGAGCGTACACTCGCCACAGATGGCATGTAAAGGAGTGTTCCAATGACGCCCCGGCCAACGAAACACCGAAGCAGCACTCCAAAACTCCACAACCCAACCCTCGCACCCACACCAATGACGGTATCCCTCCAAGTTGCAAGCACCGAAAAAGTCATAATGTCGTTAACAAACCCCCCCCCCCCCCCCCCCGCCGAAACCATACTAAGTTCGCTCTAAACTAAGCAAGCTCTATTTCTAGACGTTGAAGCCCTCGACCCGGCACCTGATGCGTTGGCCAATAGGAAGGTTGGACCTGCTGAATGACCAGGGTTTATGCGGTTTATGCTGGGTTTAGGGCTCTCCTTCGAAGGGGATTCTGAGGGTTCTTTTACAGGGCTCCATAAGGGTACTATAAGGGTTTAGGGTTTAGGATTGCTACTTCAGGGTTTGGGGTTGATTATCAAGAGGGCCGCGTCGAAACTCTGCTCAGAACACCAGTATACCGGCCTAAACAAGAGAAGTAGATGTGAAGACATCTGAAGGTTAGGGAAGAGTGGTAGAACTGATCCGTTGAGGCTATACGACATGAAACTCTTCTGGGGTCCTTCATGGTTCGCTCCTAGGGCTTTCGCTCTGCCCCTGAAGGGGTAACCTCGCACTTGGTCGTAGCATTCTGAGAAAAAGCAAAAACCTGGCTGTACGCAAAGAGTCAAATTCAAGCAGCTTGAAACCCAGACCTTCCAAAATCCCTTAATTAAGGAATATACCTTAAATCATATTAGGGATCCTACTATAGTTTAAGGTATATTCCTTAATTAAGGGATTTTGGAAGGTCTGGGAATTGTGGCTTTCGGGCTTCAGGCTCGAGTGCCGAAGGTTTACCGTTGTGCGGGTTGATCGAATCTAGCACGAAGGCAATAGTCCAGAGCAGTAGAATATAACCTAAACCCTAGACCCTAGACCCTGAGCCCTAAACCCTAAGCCCTAAACCCTAAGCCCTAAGCCCTAAACCCTAAACCCAAAGCCCTAAACCCTAAACCTATCATATGTGGCAAGCCAGGCCTTCCCTAATTCGACTCAATAGTTCACACCTGCTCAGTGACCTTCATGTACTTTAACAGTTAGCTATACTATTTTGGGGATTCCTTATTATGAAGACCCCTTTATTAAGGCCCCAATAAGCCATCCTACCAGGTGTTGATTTGCACCCTTTACCTGAACAGGCTGTAACGAAAAAAAGCAACCGTATTACGGGGGGTTACTTTTCGGGAAAGTATAACGGGCCGTAGCAGGCCATGTGGCGAAAGCCCTTTTGGCAGCTGGGCTCTTAGTATCAGCCAGCGAGTCTGCCCACGCTCTGAAGCTCAGTTCTGCTGACGTAAGCCCTAAGCTCTAGACCCTCCATTTCCGGCTCTTGGGGAAGTAATGTAGGAAACTGATTAAGAAACCCTGGCCCTATAATCCCTAATATATATATATATATGTATATATATATGGGCTCATATAAGGCACCCCAATAAAGACCCAAGGTTTCTTAGTCAGGTTCCTACATTCGCCTCAAGACCCGTTTGATCTCGGAGATGCTTGAGCAGAAGCTCGAGAGCGAGAAGAAGTAGGCGTTTACTTGTATCGGGTTTACGGTTTAAGGGTTTAGGGACCTGTATCGAAGAAAGTCGTCCTGAGAAGCCGAAAGAGATGCCAACAGTGTAATCCTAGCAGATATGATCAGTAAACCCGAAGCGCATCTCAACCCCTAAGCCTAAACAAAGCAGCCGTGCCTCTAGGCACGGCACCATCTGTCTATCGCAGCTGTGTTAAAAAGTTGAAATAGAAATCCACAACGTCACATACGACCCTAATTACCCACTGACACCCCTAAGCACAAGCACGGCACCCTGTATTTCAGAACCGCAGTTGTGTCTTGTTAAGTTGCTAAAGCAGATAGCGGCCTGAAATGATGTGGTGAGTATCGGTAAAAACCTCGGCTGCTTCGAAGGGGCCTTATGGTTTCGGTCCGGGATTAAGGGGTTGAGGGTTACAGGGGGTTTAGGGCTCAGGAGATTAGAGTTTTTAGGGCTTGGGGTTGAAGATGCTTTGGGCTCAGACATCTATGAGGCCATTTAGCCTCAGTTCCGTTGAGGGTTTTGGTTTGTCTTCGGGCTCGGTCACCGAGTAGGATAGTACGACTTGAAGACACAAGCCGAAGCATTAAACTCCCGTAGAACCTGTGCCTCGACGACAACTCAACGCTACACGAGGGAGCCCACCGAAACCTAGGCCTTGTCCCAGGAATGGAATCAGAGTTAAGCTGGAAGTCTGCGAGACCAGGGGTATGTAGTATAGTTAACTTAAGAAATGCAGCGTCCTGGTCATGTCACTAAACCTACTTCTGAACGGGAACCCTACAAAGCTTTGGTCAACATGTCCAAGGAAAACCTATAACCCCCCCGCCCCGCACACAACCCCCGAATCGAACCCCGTACCACTCCGACACCCCAAACCTTGAACTCTGAGCCCCTCGTTCTGTGTTGTATTCTCCGGCTCACACAAGGGACGCTATGACAAGGATGGCTTGGCAGCGATATGTCTTTGGCGAAACCGTGGTGCAGGAAAACTTTGCAACATGTGGACGGGGGGGTCAAAGAGCGTAAACATGTACAAGCACAAAAGTCGGCTACATTTGTGCAAGCAGCAAAATTTAAAACGTCCGTGACATAATGATCAACAGCACGAAGTCAAGATGTAAGAATGCATGCTGCGTCAAGCGGGTGAGTACTTGAGTTGCCATGTGTGGTTTGGAGTGGTCCAGCTACACCTATCCGCACGCATGCTTCATACAAATAGTTCTGCTTGTGCATATTCATACCTACATACATCGACGCATCCTTTTCTCAGAACATTCTCATCACGGCTTAATTTAAGTACACCCTGTGAACCATGGAACCGTTTGTAAGTAGTGCTTCATAGAAGCCCATTATTATAGCAACGCTTCGAGGTCATAAAGTATGGGTAACAACAGCAACTACGAGTGTGCGTCTGTGTATTGGTAAGCATGTACTAAGGCATGTCTGAATGCGCGTCGTTATAACTGTCTAATGAAAAACTTGTGCATAGACAAGAACACACACACATACATTTGCGTTGTGTTTGCAGATGTTGCCAGCGCGACTGCCGGCAAAGTACATTTCAGGAGGCACTACATGCACAGTGACCCGAGCCGCTGAAAACAAGAGCACAGTCAGCGATCTGTTCTTCACTACTACAGTTTTGGGGCTTTCGGATTTACGGTCTACCGTCTACAAGGATGAGTATGAACCACGGTACCTTACAGGTTGGTCAGTTGAGGGTTCAAACTCGCAGACAAGACACGAAGTATGGTGTCGTCGTCAGGGATGCCAGTTCACACATTGCCTGCATGCAGGACGCTGAGATAATGAACTCTCGAAAATCATGACGCTGTACATGTATGTAAGTGTCGCACAATCTACTATACGTGCCTTCGTAATGGGGTGTTTCTCTTGTACGTTGATGGGCGCTGGGCGATCGTAGATAGATTGAACAGTTTTGTATTTTTTGGACAACACAGACACACACACACACACACACGACTTGTTCTGCATGTCCACATGCAGAAGCGGACTTCGTAGCATGGAAGCAGGGATTTCTTGATGGCCTTTGCTTCTCAACTTGGAACCCTTGTGCTACGAGAGGTTCTGTGGAGCTCGTGGTAGGTAGAGCAACTGTATAGGCTCTTATAGAGCTTCCTCTAGGCTTCTTTTAAGGGCTTTCTTCTCACGGCAGGGGTTCTATGTGTTCTAGACGGGGCGCTATTACAAGGGGTCTCTGACTCTGAATGCTAAACCCGCAAACTCCGTGATCAAGCAACAACAGGCAGTGGAATCTAACAGCTAACGGATCTTCGATTTCTCCGACTTTTTGAACAGGATGGGCTTAGGGTTTAAGGTGTACGGTTTAGTGGGTTGTTTGAGACACAGTGGGTACTTTTCACTAGTTGTCCTCCTACTGATGAACTCTACATAGGTGTCCCTTCTCTTCTACAACTCTCGGATGTTGCCGAAGCCAGTAGACTTAGATCACAGCGATGGTCTGAATCAGAAACCCGTGTGCTGTTTACAGCCTAGACCTTTGCTTGCATCGAGCCTGCAACTGACTCTGCTGTGAACCCTAAGGTTAGCTACATGTATGTAATACTACGCTGTATCAAAACCGTTGTATCAGCATATTTGTATATCCTTGTGTGCTGTAATCTTTCCCAAAAACAGCCAAGTCACGTAATACAGTCGCTTCTTGGCCTCATGCCAGATGCCATGACGTGGGCGCTGCATGAAAGCTTCTTGAAATTCTGCCATGGAGAGGTTTGGGGTTTAGGGGCGGGAGCGCGACCCCTCTCCCCCCCATCGTGGTCAGTGTCCTTCCAAAACCCATGTCGAATGAAGGTTCGCATGCGGGGCCTGCCTTGGTGCCAAACTCTTTGAACGCCGGCCTATACCATACAGTAAACCTAAACCCCACAACCCCCCACACCCGGCAGTAAACCCTAATTAAATCCCACAGCCCTCTAAACGCCGCAGTAAATGTTCGGCGGCCCGTGTTGAATTTTGCTGCTTCCTACTTCGCAAGGACAAAGCCCCATGCCTGGCTACCTCAGGCCTTAGGATTGATTTACTGCGAATGGCTCTGGTTTACGCTCTCGCAACTCGGACTTGCCAGACGAGGTTCTTGGCTCTGGTTTACGATTCGGGTTTTGAGGTGCAAGTTGGGCTGCGGCTGTACGATGGCGAGACCACGTTTCGCTTGCTTGAATTGAACAAGACATATTGAAAATTGCAAGCGAAACAAGGCTGGCTGAGTCCTGCCAAGTAATATGGAAGGCTAGATAAGTAACAATCTTCTTCCCCCATAGACCCAAATACCAGTATAGCGTAATAAACCAAACCCTGCTCTAATTCTTAAGGTCCCTATATTAGGCCGTCAAGCAATGCTTCTGAGCCCTTTCTAGTTTGGTGCTCAGCGGCTTTGAGGAACTGCACACGCGTCTCGCCATTTGGAGTATCAATGAACTCCTGGAGAACATGTGGGGTCTTCGAAGGCTGTCGTGAAGATCTCACCGAGCCCTACAGCACAAGAGCTCGACGGGCTTTCTCCTCTCAGAACCCAGACCTCATAGCCAAAACAAGCACAAATCACCTGAAAGGCGCGACAATCTCATTCAGTTCTTGATCTTCCGCACTACACGCACAAGCCTCAATCGCGGCTCCATTAGCAGGTCAGGGTTTGGTTCATGATAAAGCGACTTTCAAGGTAGCTGGCTCTCACGAATGAACCCTCATGCTATCAAGGGCCTGAAGTTTAAAGAATAGGGACTTGGTGTTTGTGTGTATTCGTGTGTACATAGATCTGTATCAGATTTGTATGTAGATGTACATATGTATACATTATACTACTGTAGCTGTCATGAGGGACCACAAGGGGATACGACTGCGAACTATTCCGGCCCCATGTTGCGACGTTAAAGTCCTCCGTCCCATTCGGCATGACTTGCGTGGCGGACTTGCCAGACAGAACAATGATTTCCCTGCAGCTGCAGCGGCTGGCATCGTTCGACTGTTGAGTCTCTTGAGTGTTCTTCGGAAACCTCAAACCGAAATCGCGCGCGAATCACGGGTAAACTGTTGGCGCTGCATCGCAAGAAGCAGCAACGGCAGGAAGCAAGACTGCCAACCGAACGCGGGCTCTTAGCCCGACACGACCCAATACCCTGAGCATTCTAGACCGTTAAGCCAACAAAGTTCCTCAATAGATTCAAGGCCACATCCCTCAGTTGGAATCTCAATAACAACAAAGGGGCCGCAGATAGCCCAAGTAAGGAAAGACCTTGTATGAAAACCACTGATACAACCATTATCAAAGACTCAAAAGCCTTGCCGAATGATTTTCGAACTGCAATAACCTAATTTAGCAAAGCCCACTACACCCGTACGGTTGATGATATACATCCTGCATTACCTGCAACAAGGAATATAACATAATTCCCACCGATTAGGGTTCTTAAGGTAATGCAGGGTTTATATCATCAACAGTATCACCTTCAGCCTAGCAAACTGGTGCCTGAAAGGATGACTCGAGTTGATGGACTGGTTGAACATGTCGTACCTGAGCAAGCAGCTGGTGGGTAGGGTTAGCGGCATAAGGTCTCGCGGTATTGGTATTGGCACATACTGGGCATATGGTACCGTTCGATGTCCGGCTTCGGCATCGAAAAATATATCGAAAGATACTTCAAGAACTCCATGTGCAGCTGATGCACTGACAACGGCAACAGCTACGCTTTGTGGGAAGCCGCAGTTCGACCCTAAGGGAACAAAACTGTAGGAGCTGTGGTCAGCACTCCTGCAGGCGATAGCAAATCTGGCCGCAATCGAGTTCACAGGTTCAGGATTCTGGGTTTAGGGCTTAGGAAGTTTAGGGGTTGGGGGTTTAGGAAGTGTGGATGGCTTCATCGCGGACACAAAGCAGGGTGCACATACAGCAACCCGACAAAGCTGGTGCTGAATTCTCGATACGGTGGTTTGATTCTGGATGTCGAAAAGGTGGAAAGCCAGCTCGGATTCTTGATGCAATGTGACGACAGCATCCCATCTTGCACATGCAGCCCGGAAGATCAACTGCATAGTGTTGGCACGCCACGACCAACCCTTAACTGATATAGGGGCCTTAAGAAATAGAATGGGTTTTGGGGCGCATTCTACTATACTTGTTATAGGGAACCCAGAAAAATGTGATGCAGGCTCTGCTGGGAAGTAAATGAGCGCTTGAAGCAAACCTTCAAGTCTGCCGTGCCACTCATCAGGTATGACTTCAAAGGATGTTGATGTAGCAGTGGACAACTTTAGAAGTCCCTCCGCCACTCTCGAAATGACTGAAAGATTTAAATCAAGATGATGTTGCGTGAGACTGAATTTAATCACGGAAGTTGTACTGCATCTGACAATGCTTCACCGATGGAACCCCAAACCCTAACGCCTTGCCCCCGAAACCCCAAACCTTAAACCCTAACCCCTAAACCTGAAGCCTTGATCCGTGTACTCCTGAGGCGAAGCACCTGAAGGGCCGGTAGTGCCAGCCGAGCGGCGAAGATCCGTAAGCGGCCACTCCAAGGGTGACGTCGTCCTCCAAGTAATGTAGGGCTCAAGCTTGTTTATGATGTGTGGCAAGAGCGACTCTTTCTCCGAATTATGGGTTAGTCAGCTGTTAATTCTCCGAATTTGGGGTTGGTAAGCTTCGCTATATCAGTTGCAACACTGGCAAAACGCAACCCCCTGAGAACGCTCTGCTCGAGCGAATAGGAGCCTTGAGTTGCTCTTCGGACCTGATGCTTCTTGCGGTGGACAACCCGCTAGACCTCATCCCTTAATGCCATAAACGCCATAGACCTCATAACGAGGCCTCCGTTCAGTTTCGCCAGTATTTGTTGGCTCAGGGCTTAGGCGATAAACTTGTTGTGGGCTCGACAACTTGGCGGGAGATGGGGCCGGCGGATCCAGAAGCCCTTTTTGCAACAGGCCTCGTTGTCCAGCAGCCCGGTCTAGCCAATAACACACTCCAAGATTAAAAGGAGGGACCCTTGATAAGGACCCCTAGGTATTTACCCTTAATATAGCTATTATATACCCATTATATAGCCCATTATGCGGTAGGGGGTCCCCATTAAGGGTACCTCCTTTTCCCCTTTGACACACTCCCCTACCTAACCTACAGCAAGACCTAACCCAGACCTAACTCGGACACCGGACCTCTCTCGATCGTTCTTGCAGAGGTGGTTTTAAGGCTTTGACAAGGTTGTGATACGAACCTACAGTGCCAAGACATACCGTCCTGCAGATTGACAAAGATGTTGCTCATCGACCTCGATCGTGAAGCTCCAGGGCATATTCGGCACAAAATGGTCTTGTTCAGCGGACATACAGCATTCTGCTTAATGCTTGGTGCGACTTTCGTGCTGAAGCTCTGAAAACTCCAGACGGCTGGCGGCAATTATTTGCGGCGACACTTGCGTTCTCGGCACGGACAATGGGGCCACGATTGTTGACAACATCAGGCACAGTGGGTCGTGACAGACTCTACTACTTTGATGGCACAGTAGCCTGAACGAGTCATGCAACATGGCCGAAAGTGTGCTGCATAGCTTCAGCGCCAACCAGCCAAGTTGAAAGCTCCGTAGACCGCATGCTGAAATCCTGGTACTAATACTTACCTTTGGTTAGTAGGGAATGGAAGAATGGTAGTAATAGTAATTATAATTGTACCCCATTCCTCCATTCCTTACTAACCAAAGGTAAGAATACCAAGAATGTTGCAGCCCTTTCTGTCGAGCTGCCCGTGCCGCACATAAACGCCCAGCTCGTAGCCTCAGGCAGTTTCATTGGGAGACAGGAGAATCTTTCGCCTTAGGAACCCCGAAAATTGAACCCCTTCAAGCCATATAAATAGAAACCTTCTGTAGGAGTGTAGCGTCTCTCAGTAAAGACCCTGAACACCCAAACCCTATGACTATGCTTAGGAAATCTCAGCAACGCTTGTCGCAACCACCACGAAACAGTGATGCCTCAGATCTAGGTCCACATTGAAACAAAGAAAGCATGTGCCTGTGTGCTGTGACGCAGGTGACAACAGTACGAGAGCACCGGCTGAACCCTTTTTTGCAGCAGGCCTCGTTGTCCAGCAGCCCGGTCCGAGCGAGTCGTCTTTACACTTGCTGAACACCGGCTAAACTTACCCTAAACCCTCGACCCTGGACTGTTAAGATAGTTTAGGGCTTCGGGTTTTCCAAACCCTTCTACGCCGTCAATCCCCAGGCTTCACAGATTTTCGAATCCGAGCCACTCTCGTTGAGCAGCGTGTTGGCATAGTTTCCTGGGCAGACAGACACACAGGCGACTAGCTGCTCTGCCATCTGTATCTTTGGGTTTGGTTGGGTTACAGTGCAGTTTATAAATACAGGTATAGATAGGTGTACGTACATACATATACACAATACAAGCAGGTGCAAGAGTTCACACATAAATTTTGTATAATACATACTGTAAATAATGGTTAACAGTCAACTAGAATTGGCGGATGAGTGTTTCAGGGGATCCCTCTCAGGACATCCTGTCTCCGAAATATGCGGCTCAGACTCCGATCAATGTGGAGTCGGACGCATACCTGCGGGCGAAACATGTCCAAACAGCTACATATTTATCACGGTTTAGGGTTTAGTTTGGTGCGTAAAGGATGAAGGGTTTTTGGTTTCGACGCTCACACTCGCACAAGGCAGTTTTTGGCTTAGGGTTTGAGGGTTGTTGGGTTTGGGAAACAGCGTGCTTTGTCTGGGTCAACACCCACGAATCTCAGCCTGCTTCTGGACAACCCCTGTCCTTCAGCCAAGACTTCCCTATACCCTAAACATCCCCAGACCCTCAATCCCAAGACCGCGAAAGCTTCTAGACCCTAAATCAGGTCGGAACCCTCATTGACTTGTGGAGGCCGTGTTACAATCATCTTAGAAACACAACAGATCGAAAAGCCAAGAATATTCGCGGCCAAGGGCCCCTTAGAGCGCAGAATGCCTTGAAACTTTCAGCTCCAAGACAACACCCCCCCCAGTAAAGACTTCAAGGGCTCACAGGGTTTGCTGTTGGAGGATACGGCTTGCAGCTGAAAGGGTTCATGGAGGGTTTAATTAAAGGGTCTACAGTCTACAGGGTTTGTTTGATAGTAATCCCCCACCCTCAACGATAAACGACTCCTCTTCCTGCGGCTCTGCTGCGGGTCTTCCCCGGAAGGTACGAGCACATCGTATGCATCTGCATACTCGGGGACCGCCCCTGCAAATCAGGCCGGTAACAAGAACACGAAACACCGTGTTCCTACAGGTTTTTACTTGGTTTGGTCAGGCTTTGTGGAATTGCTTTTACGAGTCTTTATCGAGTTCTGCTATGTCTAACGACATTAGAATACTACTTGGAACATGACTAGGCTGAATTTTGCGGCATACTTTACTTTCTGGATCTTTCTGGCTTTAATTGAGGAGTTTGAAATAAAAAGCACAAGACAATCAACAAGCCAGGCCCGTGGCCGTAAGCAAACAGGCCGATGCGCAAAGCAGATGTTCTAGAACAAAGATGTTCAAAACCCGAGCTCGGGATTTAGGCTTTGCATCTGGCTCTCGCGAGCTCTATCTCTCGCTCTCTCGCTCTTCTTCCTCGGGTTTAGGGTTTAGCGTTTAGGGTTTAGGAAGGTGTACGGGGCTGGTTAGATCACCCGGCCTCCAGGGCCCGGTACTTTCCGGGGCTTTGACACAATGGGATGCTCTCTCTCTCTCTCTCTCTCTCTCTCTCTCTCTCTCTCTCTCTCTCTCTCTTTTTCTGTGACGGACTCAGCTAGCTGACAGGCCGAAACCCTAAACCCTAAAGGAGAACGATCAAATGATTTATCGTCGGCACGAGAGTGTTAATCACAAATCTACCAGCCCTATGCAAGAATCAGAGTGCTCCCGCACAGCATCCTGGAACGACGGCTACATTGAAGCAGGCGCAGCGTAGCATGTCCGATGAAATTCTCAGAGCACAGTGCTGAGCCTGTCTTCGCATCCATGGTCAAATTTGCCATGCGCAAATCGAAGGCAACGGTGTTGTTATCCTCGGCTTCCGGGGCCGGAAGGACAGAGCTAAGTTCATGGTCAACAACAATCCCACTGACGATGCAAGCAGTACAGCGGGAAGAAAAACAAACCAGCACCACCCCGACATCATAGCGATTGTGACGTTCGTCACGGCCATTACCCTCGCAACAGTGCAGTTCCTGTATGAAAGGAAGCCGGAAGTTCCCAGAATCGTAGCAAGAAGCTGCAATCTGCCCGACGAGGTGCATCAGTGATTTGCACACACGAAATGAACGGCCCTGCTGACATAACTAGATCCTAGGCATAAAGATAGCTAAACTATCCTGGGGCTTTAGCAGCAGTGTCGTCGTAGCAGCTTCTGCTGCTGCTGCTGATACTACTGCAGCTACAACTATTACTACTGCAACCAGCGGATAGTAAAGACAGTCATAATGACGACGGCTACTGCTGCTGCTACCGCTACTAATGTGAAGCAGAGGTCTCCGGCAAGTTGACGACTGTCGCAGCAATTCTCTTTTAACAAAGAGATCTTACAAACATGTAAGTTAGGAGTTAGGACCCCTTAACCTTGTGCATAAACTATAAATGAATCTGGCCCGAAGCCAGATCTGCAGCAGGACAGCCACGACCAACGATTAAAACCGATTTCCATATGTTTGCAGCCGTTAATCTGTGGCCTGACTCCTAAACTTTGGAATACTTGAGTCCTATACCTTCATTGCAAGCCTTCAAAGCCTGATACCTGAAACCTTGAGCATGCTGTCCGACATGATGCCCACATCCCTAGCAAAGGTTTCGCGCTTAGGAACCGAGTCTTTCTCCTCCTCAAGGCGATCATACAGCCACCGAAGCCATGGATGCCGGAGGTTGTAAATCGCATTGCCTTCCACGGCTGTCTGCTGTTGCGGGTTTGACGCTTCTGGAGGGTTTAGGGTTTAGAGTTTTGAGGTTCAGGAATTGGGGGCTTGTACAGTTTAGGTTGGAGGGTGGAGCGTTGATCGAGCAACGATTTAGGCCGTGGATTCAAGATTTCGAGCTTAAGCTACTATTCACAAGTGGCGGATTGTACTCCAAATGCGCGCAGACCTAGGCACCGTAGTAGAGCGCCTCCGTCCTACCCCCGCGGATCCTCTTCTTGAGGACCGATAATCAGGTGTGCTGAGTTTGGGGACCTGCCGGGGAATAGTGAGGCAGAAATCGGTTTGTTTGTGAAAAACTACAAGACTATAGGTTTGTACATTTTACACAGGCGCTCAGAACACCTATGTCTGGACCCATGCCGAATGTTAGCATAGCCGCACACACCGTCAACACTTCACCCCAATCCCTGAATATGAATGACTGACCTTACTGACTTCTGAGGCTCCCACACCAAAAGGGTTCTAGAAGTTTGGGGTTTAGGGTCTTCGGTGCTTAGGGGTTGGGCGGGGTTTAGTGGGGTTTAGGGCTGAGCCAAGAGACCGTTTATGTGCATGATAAGGTCGTCGGGCATCTGCTGAAGAAAAACATCCCATCCATCACCTGCGGAGTGAACTGGGCTGCTGCTGCGTTCTCAGAAGGCAGCCTACTCAACTCTGAAGAAGGAAAACATGCGTGTGGCAAAGAACCAGCTAAAAGAAACGAATATACAGATTTGTATAGACGATATATGGGCAGCTTGCCATCCCGGTTTTGCAAATCCCAACATACGGACTACAGCTGTATCATACAAGAGAGATCTGCCCTAATCATGCTGCTTGCTGGGAGTTGGGCGTAGGAGCTTCCGCCGCACTGGAGGACTTGAGAGGTTACAGTAGAAGCCAGGAAGTTGGAACATGAGTTTAGGAGGATTAGTGCTAGGATCCCTTATCCTTTACCTTAAGGGCATGAGGATACTAATGTTCCACCTTTCTGGCTTCTACCATAAATTGAAGCCCATGAAAGCTTCAGGATGGTTTGAGGGATTAAGGCCTTCAGGGCTGATTGAGGCCAAAAGGTCCCGAGCTTATGAAGTCGGAATATGGGTAGTTCCACAAGTGAGGGTCCACTTAGCGAACTGTATGTGGTCGCCGAAACCGGATCACGCTCGTTTCATCAGGCCCACACAAGAGATCCGAAAACTGTCCAGATTCATGAGCGGGTTCATCTGTTTCGTTTCTGGTTGGGGCTTGATACAGTAAACTCTGATACAGTAAACTCCAATAGTCAATACTTGGAATGCGGCTGAAGTCTCTCTGTATCTCATGATCTTCAAAGACATGAGGAACCCTGCTTGGAGGTTCATGGGTAGATAGAAGTAGGGTTATACCTAATATTGGTTATAAGTATAGTTACCCTACCTATAACCCCACTTGTAACTATCTACCCATGAACCTCCAAGCAATTCCAAGCCCATCTCAGGGGGTTCGGTGCTCACGCTCTGTGTCGCCAGTGTCTGGGATCTGAATCATCGCCGGCGAGCCGTCATCTTAGAACAAGAGTCGCGCGGAATTCGATCAACAAATGCCCACTTGTGGGTGCAAGACGACTCACATGATCTATAAGATAACATTTCACCTACATACATACTTACATATATATATACAAATATATGTACGTGTGTATGTACATAGGAAACACACACACATATATATATATATATATATAATCGTATATAAAATTAGGGCAGCTGCGAGTTGTTGTAGGCTAGAGATCCCTGGCAGCAGGGAGTTTTGCATTACGACCACAGCGGACCCCCAATCAACACGTCAACCTTAACCCCATGTAAACCCTACCTTGGCCGCAAATAACCTACAGGTTTGGGGATTGTTTGAGGAAAACATAACCAGGAACCCTAAAAGGAAGGTTTTACGGGGCCCAAGGAGTCCTTCTTACACCTGGACTACGCATATGCCAGGAACCGAGGCGCCGACTGTGCTTTCCAAGGAATCCTAAACCCTAAACCCTTAATTATCAAGGCCTGCACTGAACTCAAGCCCTGATTGCCTCGGTAGCGACTGCCACGGATGGCGGCCCGAGGATAATAGAATGCCTTGTCACACGCGCGTGCGCGCGCGCGAGGTGCCTACATTGAGGGGGAAGCGGAGACTGTAGAGCTGAGCATTAAAAAGGCAACCTATTCAAGTCCTAACCTAGCATCGGAATGGTGCCCAGTGATGCGCCGGATCATCCGAAAACCCTGGCTGTGTAGAATAGCGCACCCAGTTCGTCACATCCAGATACTCAGTAGCTTCGAGTATAGCCCACGAAGCTAACCCAAACCCTTGTTGCTGGCTGCACCTCGGCAATCAGCTGGTTCACCCACAACTCCTTGACGGGCACGGCATCAATCTCCTTTCGGACACAAGCACTTCGAACAAGTTCACTCAGGAAGTTCCAAGCGAAGCACGGGAAGTTACGTGCCACATCCGACAACGCACACCAAGTCTTGGTATATTTCACATGTCACCCCAAGCCGCAAAGTCAAGAATGCCGTGCATTGGAATGTATCTCCGACCTCTGAACCTAGCCCTGCAGAGAGCTCCATGAAGTAGAATGCGTCGTAGTCCGCTTCAAAACTCTGATTAAGAAAGGCACCTTAGGTCAAAGGCGCGAGCACTCGCAGGACTTCGGCTATGCCAACATAATGAGGGTTTAAGGTTTGGGGCGCTGCAGATACATGTAGATACTGAGTACGTAAGCCGCTTCTGCCACGCACGCTCGACCGTGTACATGCATACCCCCAGTCTAGCCGACCTAGACATGGTTTAGGGTTTAGGGTTTAGGGTTTAGGGTTGCCACATTCAACACACCAGTCTCGCAGCTCAGCGGCCTAAAACTGATCGAAAGACGGAGTTGGGCCCATTCACCCAATCTTTCCTGATGGAATAGCCTGGCCACAGAAGGCTTTGGGGCTTTTTTCAGTGATGAACCCTGGGGTCTAAACCCTGAACCTTACCGCGGCGGCCTTAATGATTAGAATGGGCTTTTGGGGCCCATTTTTCTATCATAATACTAAGGAACCCCCCAAACAGTAATGGTAATTGTTGTTATGATTATTATTATTATTGTTATTGTTATTGTTATTATTATTATTATATATATATACACAACCTCAAAACCTAAACCTTGAACCCCAAGCCCTATACACTTGCACTTGTAGCCCCGCAGAGCGTCAGATACAAGTGGGATGCTTGAAACGGCTGATGCGGCTGACGTTTGAAGTTAGGCCCCTAGATTAAACTCCATGGCGATGACATCTGCGGCTGTCAGACATCTAGGCTGAAGTTCATGCTCTGCTTAGGTTTTAAGGTCCATTGCTTTGCCTGTGATCGCTGTACTGGTAGTTGCCTTTCCCAGAGAGCCCAATACCCCTTATAGTGAACGCCAGAAAGATGGAACATTGATGTAGGATGATTCTTGCTGGGATTCCCTGTACCTTAATTTACTGCACGAGGATGATGACCAACTTTCTGGCTTCCGTGGAATAGACCGTAAACGGTTGGAGGTCGGAAAACGACCCCTGCATTTTGCTAACATCGGCTATCCAACGGTCTGCTAATGCTGGCTGACAATAATAAGGCAAAGGTAACCAAAGCGCAAACTCTTCATTTATGTTTTAAACCAGCTGTTATGATAAGGCCCCTGTATTGGCATAACTTGAGGCATTTATTCTTGAGGAATACCTGTAGCGGGCTTTCTGGGTTTTGTGGCAATGGCCTCCGCTGGCATTTCGCCGAGTTGGCTCTAGACTGTTTTGCATCAGCGGCCGGAGACATGAACACCATAGGGTTTAGGGCTTTCAGGGTTTAGGTTTAGGGTTTCGGGTTTAGGGCTTTAAGGGTTTAGGTTAAGGGTTTAGGGTTCTAGGGTTCTAGGGTTTAGGGTTTCGACGCTCACACTCGGACGGCAATCGAGGCATGTGACTCGAAGTCTGCATTGGGAGTGAGAGAATTTACTCTGAGCTGATGGCTATGAACAACAACCCTGCACTCGGACGGCATTCGAGGCATGTGATTCGAAGCCTGCTTTGGAAGTGAGACAATTTACTCTGAGCTGATGGCTATGAACAACAACAACAACCCGACCCTACCAACTGCAACCTACCAACATACCGGGTTTTTGGTCATGCTCGTACTGAGATCTTCCGCACGGTTTGTGGTTCAGGGCCAATTAGTGTTTAGGTATGCTTCACCTGCAGCATCTCCACTCAGATACACCGACGGGTGTCAGTATCCCAGAGAATGCCAAGACAACGGAAGACAACCAGCCTCGCGAATCATACACGTCCTGCTCGGCTGTCCTGGGATAGGCACCACAAAACCTTGTGGTTAGACCCCACACCCGCTAAATCTTAAATTCTCAAACTAATCCCGGTTCCCGACACTTTGATGCCCGCAGCCCTGCAGCATCTGGACCTACCCAGTCCAGACACGAGCTTGCTGGGGCGGAGGATGCAGATCCCAAAGTTGCGGTTTAGGGATTAGAGTTTTGCGGCGGGATTCCACTATTAGGACTTCTGGCAATTTGTGGCGTGATTGTCAATGCCCTCACTGCCCCAAAGATGCTTCGCGCATCACGTGTGCAAGCGTGCGGGTACCTGTGCACAACGATGGAAGTCTGAAGTACATAGATGCATGCATACATGCATAGTTAAAATCGCACAAGCATCCGCGAGTAGATAGTTGCATGTGTGCATGAGGCATGCATAACTTCATTACGGCATTACGTTGCATTCCATGTCAACACATTTATTTCAATGCATGACCTTACGGTAAATCGCAGCATACATGTGTGATTCCATCCATCCGTCCATCCATTTATCCATGAAGCAGGTCTACACACGTGCGCAACATTTCGCAGACATTTCTCACCCCCAACCCGAACCATGCATCCCAAACATTGGTCTGCGAGCACCGTGCGCCCGTGAGATACTGCAAGCTTAAGCCCTCAACTTCTGTTTGCCCTCGATCGGATGTGGCAAAAAATGAAAAGCACACAACGCCTAGGTGAAGGTCCCCAAGCACAACGCCTCCCCGAAGTCACAGAGCCCTCCCCTTTCCGAAGGCCCAGCCGGGGAACAGGTTGATTGAGTGATAGCTCAGCCCCCGGAAACAGTGATGCCAGCTTTCCTGGGTGGTGGTGTAGGATTTAAGGGTTTCTTTTAAATTTTAAAGGGTTCTATGAGGATTACTGTAAAGAGTATTATGGGGGTTTAGTATATAGGTGCCGTAATAATTATTATTAGGAGTTACTGCTTTAATGTTTCGGAGTTAGGGTCTAGGTGCAGGAGGGTTTCGGCTTTAGGGCATATGTTTCAAAGTTCGGGTATAGGCGCTTAGGGTTGGGGGGTGCAGGATGACAATGGCTACGGGGTTGTGCTTTGGGTCTTTGGGTGTTAGGGTTTTTTTGGGCTCTTTTAACTCTTCGGGGTTGCAGGTTTTTGGGTGTACGGACTGAAGGTATTGGGTGAAGTGATGGTCTTCAGCTGGAGCTGAGGGCTTATGTCAAAAAATGAGAAGACAGAGTAGTAGCAGATTGAAATCTCTGCTGCAGCAAGATACTAGAGGGGCCCTAATAATTAGAATAGGGCTTTGGGGCCCATTAAACTGTAGTTGTACTAAGGAACCTGCCAAATAGTATTGGTAATTATTAAGGCCCCTATATACTAAACCCACATAATACTCTTTACAGTAATCCTCATAGAACCCTTTAAAACTCAAAAGAAACCCTTAAAAGGAATCCTCAGGCCCCTGAACCCCGAACCCTAAACCCTATAGATCCCTTGATGGAACCCTTCAGGATGCCTTATAAGGAACCCCCAAAACAGTATACTGTGGATGCCAGAAAGTTGGAACATGGATTTAGGATGATTAGTGCTAGGATCCCTTATAGTTTATACTAGGGGCATGAGGATATTCATGTTCCAACTTTCTGGCTTCTACTGTAGGTAACCGGTAACCCAAACCCCACCTAGTTTACAGAGGAACACTTGGCCACAAGCCGGCCAAGTGTCGTTGCCGACGGCGAAGGCATCGGCGATGTTTTGTCTGAGAAGTCAAAAACCGATTCGCAGATATGAAGCTTTGGGGCTTTACATTACCTTAAAAAGCATAATCGGCTAAACACGATAAACCCTACAACATCCCAAACTACTGCGCAATACACCAAAAACTGAAACACTCATTGAATGAAGACAACTGCTAGGCCGGGTGAAGGGTTGTGTTGTTAAACGTCCTTTGTCCTTGTTCATCTTTCGGGTTCACTAGCTCATGGTTGGGATAGGATGTACATATTTATTCCTTATTGGGTTTAAGTACCCACAAAAATTTAAAATGTTACCCAACTATGACAAAGTTCGGGATTTTCGGAGCAGTGCGTGAGGTACCTTTACTACTAGCACTACCCCGACAAGACAACAGCTCTGGTGACTTTGCCAGGGCACGCCACAGTCCTTGGTGTCAACAGGATTGCTTAGGGCCGACTGGGACTGGCTAAGACTTTGTCAGCTAGACCTTGTCTAAGCCCCTGCAGAAGCGTAAGTATAGCCCTGACAGCATATGACAATTTATCCCAAAACTGTATTCTCATGGTTAAAAACCGTGCATTAGTAGATTACGACGAGGTAGCATGACATGACCCTTCAATCAGCAGGTGATCTCATGCCTACCTCGGATTGGAGAGGGCCGGCAACTGCGTCTTCATCAAAAGTAACTTGCTAGTTCCCAAACCATAACAGCCCTAAACCAGTAATCCCTGAATGTCAGGCCCAAGCCCCCAAACCTTAAACCGTCAAACCCTAAGCCCTAAACCCTAAACCCCAAACCCCCAAGCCTTAAACCGTCAAGCCCTAAACCGTTAAGCCTAAGCCTAAGCGCCTCAAGCACTGAAGGCTTGAGCTGACAAGCTCCAAGCCTCTGAACCTTAGATCCTACCTCTTGGAGGGGCAGGGGACTTTATCAGTAGAGCTACAACTACCCTAAATGGAGTTACCCCAATTATAACCCTACTTATAACCTACTTACTAAGTCCCCTGCCCTTCCAAACTCCTTTGGCACGGATGCTTGGGAATACCATTTACACTAGTTCATGGTTAGGATAGGATTAAAACTCTGAAACTTTCACTCCCAATTGACGATAACAACAAAAGGTACAAAGCTACCCAACTATGACAAAGTCGAGCTGCTCAGTGCTCAGACAGAGTATTTGAAGAAAGTCGTGCGTTTGGGATGCTGTTGGTCCTTCAATATCAGGCAATAGACTTATAAAGCCCGCCGTAACGACTGGTGCAGGGCGAGCTGCAGTGCCTGACTGTTGTTTTCATAGGATTGGCTGTAGACCTGTCTGTCACAAGCTCTCGAGAAGACATTTAGAGCTTGGAACTCGGGATCGAAGAGGATAAAGGGGTTTTCGAAATCATGACAGTTACGATCACACGATGGCGATGATGATGAGGGTGGCGACGAGATTCTATTCAATCTGCATGCCAACAAAATACTGCAAGTTCTAGTTGTACCAATAAGCCGAATGCCTTGTTATCGTCGTCACTTGATGTCAACTGGCTTTATGTTGCTGAAGCGCCTTGGACTTAAGGTGGCTTCCACCGGGGAGTCTTAGGAACTAAACTACGCAAGAGCCTAAACCCTAAACCTAAACTGTTATGCATTGTTCGTAGGACCTTCTGGGTAATTCATGGGGTTTGCCAGGGAGAGAGAAATCGTCCGTGACACAGTTCAGCGCATGTGGTTGTGGAAGACGGGGTTTAGGCTTGAAAAGGAGGCCTCTTATAACATGACCATACATGGGCACCACTAGAAACATGGCAGATAAAAATGTTCAGACCCCGTATTCGTGGAGAAGGGCTTGCAGCGCTTTTCATAGACCTCGCAAACATAGTATATCGAAAACTATAACTGATCGCCATTCGGGTATGGGACACGGTACTGGGGGGGGGGGGGTGTTGAGTCTAAGGTAAAAGCCAGAAAGTTGGAATATGATTATCCTAACCCTTCTATGGTAAATTATAAGGTATTCTACCATGAAACCATATTCCAAGTTTCTGGAGTTTCCTATATAGGGTTCAGGCTCAAGGGGTTGGAGGATTCAGGGTTTCTGAGTTTGCAGACATGGTGATTCTCCATGTGAGGCTCCATTTCGGGGGTTCGTGGATCACGAAGACCAAACGGGTCAAATAACGAAAGCACCCCGCTTTTGAACGAGGTCTCTCCGAAGTGCCTCCAGCAGTGTGGTTTTATCAATCTCTCTAGCTTTCAAGAGAGGCAAAGGCAAACATCCCTGAATCCAAACCCTAAAAATCTTAAACCCTGAACCCTAAAACCTGACCCAAGCAAAGAAGGCTTTGGTCTTACTTCGGCGAGCTGCCAGAATCAAGTCGACTGGGACGGGTGGCGCCATATGGCCTTGGTCTCGAAACGGGCTTTAAGGTGCAAGGTTTAGGGTTTACGGGGTTCCCCCGTCTCTTTACTTGTCACGGTACCATACATACACCATGCGGGGAAAAAGGGTACTCAAAATCAGAGCAGACATGGTCCACATTCTTCTCCAGCTTGCACCCCCCTCCTCTACTCGTTCTGCACCTGAAACAGAGATACTGTGCATCCTATCGAAAGCCCGAGTAGACCAGGGACTAATTCACTAAGCACGTGCATCCTGAAGTGTAGCTTGCCTTGGGCCAGACACCGTCTGCCCCTGATTCCAAGCTTGCAGCAGCCACGCAATTCAGAAAGCACCAACAGGTTTCTGCGATTCACTCAATGCCAAGTAGGTACAGACCCGAGCACCTCTATCCAATGTCTCGTCTAGGGTCTCGGGTAGACCGATCTGTAAACCTTTCCGATCATAGGTGCCGGAACAGCAGTATTGCTCTCTGATCCATAAACACCCGAAAAGCTCAGTCTAAAAACAAACATCCACTTTACGGAACGTGCAGGCGGCGTCGCCCGAGCGGATGCTTCCAAGATGCATGGGAGGACATCATTCCAAAGCCTTTGGTTGACCACAAAATCAATGTCAGCTGCATTTTTTCACAGGAAGTTAGTCAGCTTCATACGCATCTTGAAATGCTGCGCCACGTCATACTAGGAGTCCTGCAAACAGCTTCGCACTGCTCTTCACTGCCAGCAAGGAACTTTAGTCCGTGGTTGGCGTCTACATGTATCTACAACATGCTCCTGCATTGCGCTTTCACTAGGCTCCCATCCCAAGTCTTCAAGTCTAAAACCCATAACGCAGGGCCTTCGTAATTTGACTAGGGTTTGAGGGTATACTTTACTCCAGCTATTATAAGAAACCCCCAAAAGCATTATTTAATCATTGAGGCCCCTACATTACCTTGTAGATCCCAAAACCGTGAGACCTGAAATTGTGCCAGCGACCGGAGTGAGTTCTCCAACTCGTTAACCTCGAAGGTGCTTGCGTAGGTGCGAACGATGGCCAGCTCCTGTAGCTGTAATGGACGGCTTAATATAGCGCTCGGAATAAATGGAAATATCACCCCCGTAATTGCTGCCCCTCATATGAATACCTTGCAATGTATCCCAAATCCCGAGCTTCACTGTCAAGGCACTTTAAACACTTGAAATAACCCTTATAGCACCCGGGTAGTAACCCAGGAAGGCAACTCTAGCTTAGTTAGTAGGGCCACAACAGTGTTTGGGGTTTAGGGGCTACAGAAATGGAGGTTTAGGGTTGAGACTATGGGGTATACGGTCTAGTGATTTCGGAGAGTTATTGTTCGGGGTTTGTGGCTTCAGGGCTTCACCATGGAGCAGAAACTCTACCCTCATCAGGTTCCCACTGTAGCGGCCTTGAAAATTAGAAAAGGGCTCCTATCTATTAGCGCTTCGCTAAATGATTACTATCAAGGCAGACTTTGATATCAGTATGCGCTTGTATCAGCTCTGTAAAAAGGGGGGGGTACTATTACGAAGTATTCCGCCCGCTGTGGTATGTTGGTGCCCTTGTTGCAACAGGCTTTCCACTTCGCCCGGGGATTGGTGCCCTCAACCCTAAACCCTACGAAGCGCTCAGTCCTCTGAGAGGACAAGCTGGGCATTCAAGAAGGCTGCGACTGCCGCGATGATGCTATGCCATGATCGCATCACACACGGGTCCTTAGAGTTTAGGGGTTTCGGGTCGTCCTTTGCTTGGAACTTGGAGCATAGTACAAGGGACCTTAACAATTGGAATGGAACTTGGAGACTTGGGGGTTCATTATAATTAAAGCACTTACATCGTGCAGCCTTGCGGAAAATCAGTCTCAAGTACACTGGCTTCTATATTAGTTGGCAGATATTAGTTGGCAGTACAAGGGGCCAAGCTTGCTTCAGCTCAGTTGTGGGCTTGCCTGCGTTGAAAAGGCTTGTTGCAAACGCCTACGTGTTTTCAGGCTCGAGGCCAGTGAACCGTGACCGAAGTTAGGGACCTTGGTAATTAGAAGGGGTCTTGAGGGAGGGGGGTGTATGTATGTACGGGGGGCAAGGATTGTACGAGAAAACCGTTCCCGAAAAGAGGAAAGCTGGAAGCAGAACGTCGTCGTAGTCTTACGAACTGTGTGAGTGACGACGTCCGAAACCAAGCGACAATGCTTCCATGATTATCTCTCTCTTGCACTCGACTCGCCATGACTCAGTCCTGGCATCCATGATTAGAGTTTAGAGCAGTTGGGGACAGCTTCAGGACTTGACATCACGTGTAAGCATCGAGATAAACAGCACATACACCCACTACATGAATAATTCCTGAGAGCCTGAGTCCTGCAAGGATACGCAATATGGCGACCTTTCCATGAACTACCCATAGGCTCTCTAGTAGTTCCTTTTGGGGATCAGCTTATAGAATTCTAAACATGAACCCCAAAAAGGAAATACTATGGAGCCTCTAGGTATCTTATCTCGTCAGACTTCTCGAAACTTTGACCTGAACCGTAAACCCCTGAACCCCCTAAAGGAACCCCTTAACGGTACCCTTATAGATCCCTGAAAGGAACCCCTTAGCGGTACCCCTATAGATCCCTTAAAGGAACCCCTTAACGGTACCCTTGTAGATCCCTTTAAAGGAACGCCTGAACCCGCAAGCCCTTCAACCAATCAGGAAACTCAGAAAGCCAAGCAGCAGGCCACGGCCGGGTGAGTCGAGAATTAATTAAGATGCTCCTTTAAACTCCAAGGGTCAGCAAGGATATCCTGAAGAGTTTAGGGTGCCTGTTTCTTGTTGCCTCCTGCATGGCTGGGTACACGAAGTTGAGGGTGTTAGGCGTTAGGGTTGGGGGTCGACGGGGTTTGGAGGCCACTGAAGCGTCTATATAGCTCTCCGAGGATGCTACGCAGAGCAGGAGGCTTTCTGTGGCTACCTCAGATCCTAAAGCCTACACGAAGTAGCGCGAGCACCGTAGCCGGATTCAAAGCAACTGCGACACTCAAAACTCTACTAAACCCTACGGGGATCCTAGAAAGTGTGGTGGAAGAAACCCCTAAACCCCTATACACCCTATAGATCCTTTATGGATCCCCTTAACGGAACCCTATAGATCCTTTTAAGGAACCCTTCGACTAAGCAAGCTCTACGACTCTAGTACTTCTCCGACTCAGTCTCGCACTACCTCGGTGTTACTGCAGCCTCTGCGGGGATTGGCCAAGCGTTGTTCAGTCTCAGGCCCCATAATTTATATTGCATATGATATGCTAGAATTATACTTTGCTTTTTTGTAATCTTAAATTAGATAAGCTCTTAAGGCTAAAAGCTTCAGTCGCTGAGCTTTGACTTGGTGGCCCGACCCCGCGTCTGAGTCCACAGTACGACTCAAGGGCGGTAGGCCCTCATCTATACTTTGAGCCTTCAGAGAGCATGGAGTGAACTCAGGGTGTAGGTCTTGGGGAGCAGGGTTTAGCCTTCAGAGCATCGAGTGGACTCTGGGTTTAAATATTCCGAGACCCCCCCCCCCAACTACCTCCATATACCCCAATTACCATCACTATCAACGGCCATAAGGACTCTATTGAAGGGCCCTTGGGGGTTCCTCGTTGGAGATCAGGGTGTAGGGTGACCACAGGGCCTGTGGGGATGAAGGTCTGGGCTCTCTCGCCATCGGACGGCACCAAGCGATCTCTTAACGTGAAAGAGACGAAAAGGAAGGCTTCAACTAAGGATCCGCGAAGCAAATATGAGGGTTTTAGCAGTCAGAACATTTTGGAAGAAGGTTTCGGGGTACACAACAGTATAGATATACCAAGGAACTCTGGGGAGTAGCAGTAATTATTCTATGCCCGATACTACGCGCACTGCTCTCGTCACATGTGCACGCGCTCGAACCGTCAACTGTCGTTGCAGGGAATGCAGAGAAAACCAGGGTCACGTAGACCTGGCTGCGACGTTGCATGCCAGTGCAACCTGAGCCAGACTGCCGCATCAGAATCCCAAACCTTATACTCTGAGGGAACTACCCAAAAACTGCAGCTGCTGAGGCACCAGGTCATTGCTTTTCGCGCTCTTCGATCCCGCCGGTACGCCGAAAGTCCTGAAACTCGCAACGCTCCTGCCAAAGCTTCCGCAAGGTCAGCATTTATCCTGGCTGATTGTTAACTGAACTACAATATACTCGAACACACCATGATTATCCCTAAGGGTCCATGTACCCAAATAGTGTATACTTTGGGCTTAAAGTACTCCCTATATAATAGGTACGTATATAATTTTGGCCCAATGTTACATTGGGCCGAAATTATATACTGTTTGGGTACATGGCCCTTATAGGCTATGATACAAATACAAAATACAATGTACCGGACCGCCTAGGGTCAGCGCACACGATAAAAAACACGTCATAGAACATGTGCGACAACTAGACGCAAGAGTAACCTGGGAATAAACAGGGGGCCCTTTTTGGGTGAAAGGGTGTTATAAGATAACCCAAATCCTAAAAAAGTGAATATTGACCTACTCTGGGTCTTAGACAAGACACCCGGCCTGGAGACTTCGGGAAGGGACAGAACGAAGAGAAGGCCAGGCAGATAGCACAATATGCACCATGTATAACACATTGTGAAAGTCATATAGAGCATCACATAGAGGGTGCGAAACACCATGTGTATATATCTTAATCTGAAATGACAATGCAAAAGAACAGCTAGAATCAATAGCACATGTTCAACCCGCAGCCGTTGGGACTTCAAAGTCTTGGCGTTTGCCTACGGTGTCCACGTTTAGGGTAGGGTTTCGGCGCTCACACTCGGACAGGGTTTAGGGTTTAGGGTTTTGGGTTCACGGTTTGGGGTTTAGGCTTAAGGAGTCCATGGTCTTAAATGTTCCGGTCTGCAGGGTGTATAGCCGGTTGGCCTTTGCCGCTTATGAGCTTTTTCTAAGCTCTAAAAATACAAAAACCCAAAAAAACCTTAAATCCCTGAAGCCCTAACCTCAAGGGTCCAAAGGACCCAATAACTCAAAGGACAAAATAATTGTAGGTACCTGGGTTCGCATAATCAGTAGCAATGCAGGTTAGCGTTTAGTCGAGGGTCATTCGGTACTTGGACCCTTAGGGTAAGCCCTAGACCCGAGCTTTTCCGGTTCTGGGGTTCAGGGTTTAGGGGCTTGCGCTGTGATCCCAGCACTTCGGACCGAGGCCTTCGAAAGCGAAAGCCTTTGCAGAAAAAAACTCGTGCGGTCACTATAGGCCCTATCCTGGTTCGGTGAGCACACCTTCATTGCAATATAGTATAGGGGTAGGAATAAGCGACAAGAGTGTTCTTTCAAGGCTCTGTACAACTTTACTATGGCCGAATACGACATAACCTACCATGCCATATTCTGTGTAGACTGTTCCCTAAACCCTGAGCCTTTGTTGTGGTGGAGCCCTATACGCAATCATGAAGGCCGCGGACAGTGCAGGGTCGAAGGGTGGAAAACTTCCGAGTTATATAGATCTCCGGATCAGGGTTTCGACAGTCACACCTAGCACCTTTAAAAGGATCCCTTAAAGGAACCCTTATAATACCCTGTAATATACTCTTCTACTACCTTATAGCACCCTTAAAGGAACCCTTAGCACGCTTAAAAGGATCCCTTTTAAGGAACCCTTATTTTTGCCCTTCTACTATCTTATAGTACCCTTAAAAGAACCCTGAGCCCTCTTTCAGGAACCCGGGACAAGCCTGGTGAGGTTAGTGGCACCGTTTAGTCAGGGCTTTTTGCGCTCACACTCGGGCGAACCAGGCGAGGCATATGGGTAGGGTAGAGGGTTTAGGGCTTTTTCCCAACCGAACCAAACAACCTACCTTTTGAAAGACGTATATAAGCGAAACGCTTAGAGGGCCCAGGCAGGGTTCAGAGTTCATAGTTTACGCGCTAGAAAATATTCTGTTGAAAGCAAGTTAGAGCCCAGTTTGGGGTGTAGGGTTCAAGCTTACGTGCTGAGGGTGGAGGATATAGGGTAGGCCATGATGCAACAGTCCTTCACCAAATCACCAAACGCGCAAACCATCCGGCCCATTCCACTGCTTCAGTCACGGCTCATGCTGCCACGTTCATCAATCTTCCTATTTTGAGCTGTGGGGTTCGACTCGCACACTCGCACTGGGCAGGTACGGATTCAATCAGGCCCATCAGAGCAACTCAACCGACCATAATCAGATAATCAGGAGAGAAAAACTCAACTTACACAATTTCGTATGATGACTGTTAGCTTAAAGTGTGGGTGGGGGCCGGGGGGGGGCAAGCGGCACAGTGCGAGTTGCGATAATAGCATCAGCGGACCTGATTCTGATGGTAGTTCCGTGACATGTCAGGGTAGCAAAGACCGTGCCCAGAAGTATCAAATTACCTTGCACGTCACATGCTAGCCAGGTTGACGCTTGAATAAATTCTCACAGCATCTGGCACATGCGAAAACCCCTAACCATGAAACCACTGGTCGTGTGATAAGGGTTCTGAAAAGCTCACCGACACAGGCTGGTTCTGTAAAGCCCCGGCATGCCGAACGAAGTCTGCACTCCCCAAGGCTGCGACAAATCGGTTCAGAGTGAAGTCTTGCCTAGAGTCCCTAGGGGCTCCATAGTGGGTCCGTCTTAGGGTTCATATTTTGAAAGGAACTACTATGGAGCCTAGGGGTGTGTAGTGACTTGAGATGCGAAATGATAGAAGAATGGGTCCGAGGAGTGTCGGAGTTAGGCCGTGGATATCTCCTGGTCAGAAAGCAACCGTCGCCAAATGTCACGTCTCCTGTTTTGGTCATGGTGAAGAAACTCTTACAGTCAACTTGCAGGCCTTAGTTTGCGGCTTCGGTTGCAGGATTGGCTTTGCGTTGTCAAAACCGCTTTGAGCCATGAACCCGTAAATCGGTTGATCCCGAAGCTTACCCAAAGGGTCCAAGTAATAGTATAGTACATACTTTGGGGGCCCAAATACCTACTAAGTACCGACTATTATGGCACTTGGACCCTTTGGCTTAGTTAGGACCAAACGTCCGCCTGTAGCTCCTGTCGGCTGTTGCCGCTACGACAGCAGATCAGTGACCCTAAACCGTCATTCCTCAACAATCAGACCCGATTGATAATCTGCCTCCAGTCTCCATTGCAGTTCCTTGTTGGGTTGGTTCCCGTGTGAATATTCAAGTTGGCCAATCTTAAACCAGAAAGAAGCTACAATGGAGACTGCAGGTATTCCCTACTATGGGTAATGCAGGATTTCTATCATCAGCCGTAGGGAGCTTAAGCCACGAAGAAGCTACGATGGAGACTATAGGTAGCCTCAGGGATGCGTGACAGAAATTGCGGATGCCAGTGGCAGGCTGGAGCTTGGGGAGGTGCTGCACATGCTGGGTAATCATAGGGGGTCCCTTTTAAAGGGATGTATAGGGGTTCTGTAAGGGGTTCTATAAGGGTATAGGCGGTATAGGGTTTAGGGTCTACTTGGAGGTTGATAGGTAGTTATATGTGGGGTTATGCGCAGGTGACCATAAGCGTAGCCCATACTCGAGGACTTATCAGGCCACTTGTAACTACCCATGAAGCTCTAAGTAGGTAAGTAGGGCCCAAACTCTGCTTTTCTGAGTTGTGGGCCGAAATTACAGTCAAAGGCTCGAACCTCGCAGCTTCTGGTTGGCAGGCTTCTCTGCCATACCTGGTGCGTGGCTACGTGTATAAGTTACAATTGCGCTGGAAGCTGCCTAAGGCTGCTCCAGAGAAGATGTCCGGCGCGAATTTGCAGACCACATGTAAAACCGGTGCTCCTTAGGAGCGTCACGGCCGGTAGCTGGGCACTGGCAAACTGCTGGATCCAAAGTCGGATACATGTCGCTGTCATGTATTATTCAAAGTAAAAGTTCAGTTCGGATTTGAATAACTCGGTTTACTTCAGACCCCAATAGTACGTAGCTAGTTACCATGGATTTGTAAGCGTGGGGCCTGGGGCTTTAGAGCTTGACTCATCATTGCCACTGGGCCCCTCAATTTGCTGGCCTGCTTGATACAAAGACCGTGCATGTAAAACTGTATTTCTCTGCCCCAGAGTGACGGGCGCACCTACGGCCCTCCTTCACGGCAGCCAGCCTGACTGAAAGGCAACTCGTACGTGTTTATGGGTTTAGGGTTTGAGGGATTGGGGTTCAGGGGTTGAGGGTTTCTGAATCTTCAGCTATCATAACTGCACTTCGCTTTACCTGCATTTCCTTTTTCAAGCATCTTTCGGCGTCAAAACCCCTTAATTAAGGAATATACCTTAAATCATAACAAGATCCCTAATATAGTTTAAGGTATATTCCTTAATTAGGGGGTTTTGGAGGCAAAACGCACCCATGCAGCAAAACGCGAACACGAAGCGCTGCAAGCCTGTATGGCATTCTAGAGATGGGAAACCCAGACCTTCCAAAATCCCTTAATCAAGGAATATGCCTTAAATCATATTAGGGATCCTACTATAATTTAAGGTATATTCCTTAATTAAGGGATTTTGGAAGGTCTGGGAACCCTCAACCCTAAACGCTAAAAGCAAATCCTACTTGTCGGGTATCATGGGGAACTAAAGGTTAGCCTTTTTGGTTATTATATAGGGACTATACTACCCAAAACAACAAGGTTAAAGGTTGCCTACTCTACTACTACGAAATGAATCCCTAAAGAACCCCTAATCCTAAACCCTAAACCCCAAAAACCAAACAAAGCCCTAAAGAACCCCTAATCCTAAACCCTAGACTCTAAAACCAAATAAAGCCCTAAAGAACCCCTAATCCTAAGCCCTAAACCCTAAAAACCAAACAAAGCCCTAAAGAACCCGTAATCCTAAACCCTAAACCCTAAAACCAAATAAAGCCCTAAAGAACACCTAATCCTCAACTTAAACCCTAAAAACCAAATAAAGCCACAAAAAACCCTTATGGTGCCTGCTAGGATTTCTCGAAGCCTCGTGGGTTTAGGGTGGAGAGTTCTGGCTGCCTTTGGGCGTGTAGCTTACCCTAGACCCCATAAAGTTGGAAACCGGATTAAGGCCAAATAGTGCTGGGATTCCCTGTACATTACTCTTAAGGACTGAGGCTATTATGGGGTTTCCAACTTTTGGGCTTCTACTGTAGGGTTTGCGGGTTTAGGGTTTAGCTTTGGCTGGCTCCCCGGCGACAAACGATTCTGCTAGGACTTGTGAGTTAGCTGTTTGAGGGCTTAGGGCTTAGGTAGGTAAGGCTGGCTTTGCGGATTTGCTCCACGGCTCGGGATTTCCAGGCGAGGGCTTAAGCCAAATATCTAATACATGAGTTGACAACTATCTATCTATCTACCGACCTACCTACCTATCTCTTTATCTCCCCATCTATCAACAAATCAATCCGTTCAGCTGTCCATCTCTCAATGTGTCCGTCTTTCAAACTATCATTCGACCAGCTCATTCAACTAATCAATCTATCTACCTCTCATTCTCTGCCTATGGATCTACGTACCTATCGATCCTTCTATCTATCTATCTATCTATCTCTCGATCTCGCTTCATCCTGAACCCTCAACCCTAAACTCTACACCCCGAGCCCTAAACCCTGAATCTGTCGGTCTATCTACACCATCTCCCCGTCCTCATTATACCATAATGTTCTCCTAAGGAACCCCCACATAGTATAGGTAATTACTAAGGTCCCTATAGTAGACGCTCCAACTACCCATATACCCTCTATTAATCGCCACAAGGGCTTTATCAAAATGTACTTGGGGGAGCCAAACAAAGCCGTAGTTCTTCCCTGTAGTACACACACATCTCCCTGTCCTTATTCTACTACAATACTAAGGAACCCCCAAAATAGTACGGGTCAGTATTAAGGACTCTACAGTAATTAACCTATCCATATAGTAGCCCTTATAGTAACCCCTATACGCCCTTTACCAGAGCCCTTTAAAGGAATCCTAAACCCTAATTATTAAGGCTCCCATAGTACACCCATTTCCCGCGTCCCCACCTTCACGGACTCCACGGCTCAGGGAACATTGTCAGCAACGGCTCCCGGCGTCTCTGTCTCGGCCTCGGATGGGAGACTTCTGAAGCAGTGGAGGGGGTCCCGATACGGGTCCCTGTTACCCTGGGGTTCCTTTATGGGGTACCATAAGGGTTCCTTTGTTACCCCGCCCTCAGAACCGTGATACAAACACAATCTCTAATATTCTCTCTCGGGTCTTATACGAAAGAAAAAATCGAAAACAAGAGGCAACTATATACTAAGGAATCTACGCTAAACTAAAACCTAATATGAAAGCACCTACGAACTGAATTGTACTCCTTACTTAAGGGATTCCCAGTTTTTTTTGGCTTTGGGTCTTGGGAGTTTGGGCTGGCGTGTTGAGCTTCGAGCCTAAGATGGTGCAGGATCACCTCTGCAGCCATACTTTAGAAGCTGCCCCCAGCCTGTAATAGTGACTATAAGGCTATAAGGATTATATTCGGGCCCTATTATATTCCTATTATACCACTATTACAGGGTGGGGGCCCAGACTCATCAACAAAAACCTAGCAATGCGCCTTGCCTTTCCCTGGCCCCCACAGACTAGGTCCAAAACCCTAAACCCTAAACACGAGATCCAAAAGCCTGGGGCCAAGCAACGCTGACCGTCGAAGCTCAACGCCTCGGGCGCTGAAGACCCAGCCTGCAAACCTCAAAAGGTCGAACCTGACCACGAACCCTTCTTCAACTGGCTTGCAACGTCACGCCCGAACAGCCATAAACCCTGAACCCCGAACCCTAAACCCCTAAGCCTAAACCCTAAACCCCTAAAGTCCTAAACCCCAAAGCCCAGATCTGCTAACATGGGATCTAAGGGGCTGGTGGGACCTGCTGCACCCACACCTCAGCTGCAACTTCAACACTTGGGGCCACCGGCTTGAACTAGAACAGTCTTTAGGGTTTAAGGCTTTTGGTAGGTGTTCTATAGGGTTTACTTGGATTTTGTAGGTTTAGGTTCGTAGGGTTTACCCTTGGGGCTTCAATCGCACTCTGGAACAGAACACAGCTTGTAACGTGTGACCGTTTTGTAGCTTGGAGTAACCCTTGCTGCGTAGGACTCCAGCAACCTCTGCAGCTACCACCGTAGTAACCTTCCAACAACCCCCTATGCCATCCCTATCAGAAGCGGCCGTTGCACCGTAGAAACCGTAGCGGCGTAGCTTCGACTTTTCAGAGTAGAAACTGGCTTATGCCATGGCGTAACCCTACACTGTCCAGGGCTTTGGGGTTTAGTTTTCAGAGTCTGAACTTTGCACTTCAGTTTGTTGTTTAAGGGGCTTAGGGTTTAAGGTTTAGGGTTGCAACTGACATGGGACGTGCCTGCTCCGCCTCCGTCAACATGCATCCAATTGTGTCAGAAGGCTTCTTTGCTTCCATCCCAAAAAGTACACAAATCGTATTACGCAGCAGTGAACAACAATACAGGACTAGGAGTAACACAACAGTAGTTAAATAAGCTTAAGTGGACCCAAATGACCGAACAAACAAACCCATTAGACGATGTTGCTTCTTGTGCACCAAGAACCCTGGTCCCAATCTTCACGTATCGAATGCAGGAATCAAGCCGCTTACCCACCTCCTGACATGCTTTAGGCTTTAATTACGATTCAAGGCAATCAACAAGATTCAGGGGTCTATATAGGGACAGACCCACGGACCACTGAATCTTCGTGGAAATGCTGCGAAGCTGCACGGAATGCCGCATCCTCCTCGACCTTCATTCCGCCATAGGCTTTCGAAGTCGTGTCAAGGTCGGGCAAGGGTCTAAGACTAGATGGCAAACCGAGAAACCTTGTATGCACCTGAGCCAGCAACCTTGAGGACTCGGACTGGGTTTCTGACTGGGGTACCTGGTATCCAAAAAGTAAGCTCTACTATTCTCTTACAGAAAGCTTGCTGCCCTACTGAAAAACCACCTACTAAATGTATGTGTGTATATATATGTATATATATATATATGTGTGTGTGTGTGTGTGTTGCACAAAGCATATTCGCATAACCCTGGTGACAAATATGCAGGCGTATTTATGGAGGCATACTATGGAACTTGATGGTGTATGTAGTACGTAATGTTTGCAAGAAAATAGAACATAACGCCAAGGTAATCAATGCCCACGAACTCTTGTAGCCAATGCAACGGCGACCCCTAAGCAGCCATGCTCTAAACCCTAAACCTCAAGTGCTGGAGGAGGCTAACTGTTCATAGTAGGTTTGGTTGGCAATCTATGGTACGATGAGAGGGGTTCTGTTAGGAAGAACCTTTCGCTGTAATCTTGCCGGTGTGTGAAATAATGCAGGAACCAAATTTAGAAACAGAGCATTAATAAAGGCCCAAGGTGTCTTAATCAGGTTCCTACACTATTAAAGTACCCTTATTATAGATCCCTTATAGGAGCCCTGAAGGACCCCTTAAAAGGAACCCCAATAAAGGCCCAAGGTTTCTTAATCAGGTCCCGATATTACCCCTCAACAGTTTCGCATGGAAAATCGCCTTGATTCACAAGACCTTGCGGCACGTGGATCCGACACTCAGGATTAGCGATGTAGACACCGTAGATGGTAGTTTCCTATAGACTGCTCATAACCTTCCTCCCCCAAAAAAAGCCTCAATCGTTAGATCAGGGATTACTGTAATTGTTCTGACCACTGAAGTACAAGAGTGCTGCATGCTCGGCTCCGCCCCGAAACAAATCCCCAAAGCGAGGCCGGCCTGGAGAACAGTCGTAGCATTTTCCGGAGGGGTCGGCCTGGTGTCACGAGGTCATAGCTTGAGGGCTTGAACGTGGAGGCTTAGGGGATCCCCTAAACCCTGAATCGGTGCAACAAGTCTGCCGGACAGAAGCCGCAGAAGGCTTTTGAAGGTAGCGATTTCTCCTGCGCCTTCTATCGGAAGTGTGAGTGTCAAGTGATAGGAATTCGCAGAAGTCGAACTCCAAACCTTTTTTGAAACCGGAATTGATGACTGCCAGCACTTGCTCCTCTGCCGGTCTTCAGCTGAGGCCCGAAAACTTCAACACATAAGCACTCCACTCCCCAGGAACTCCAAACCTGAACCCTAAACCCTGCTCGGAGGCCCAAGCTTACGACAAGTTATCTAATAGTGCCGGCCGGAGTTGGAGTACCATAGGGGCTTGAATAAGCAGAATAGAGTTTGGGGCTGAATTATACGATACTTCTACTAAGGAACCCCAGAATAGTATTGGTGGTATTTATTCAAGTCTCTCTTTTACAGTCATTTCTGCCTTCAGCCCTGGGGAAAAGGTCTCTGCCAGTGTCTCGCAGTACTGTTCGCCGTCCTCCTGGTGTTAGGGGCTCCCTAAAGCGAACTCACTCCTAAAGACTAATTATGGGCCTTTGGGGTTTAGGGTTCTCCCAAAAAGAAACCCTGCATTACCCATCACAAGGAATACACCATAGTTCCCATAGTTTAGGGTCCTTGAGGTAATGCAGGATTTATATCATCAACAGTAAGTATGAGCCTTCTCCCTGTAAGCCCTAAAGACTAATCAGAAGCCCACCTTAAACCGAAACTCTGAAACTTGTTAGAAGCCTTGTACAACAACCCCACAGCCTCTCTAAATCGAACAAACATCCTAAACCCTCCACCCTGATTCTGTCCTACACGGAGAGAAGCGGAAAATCCTGAACCCTTATGGAAACCTGATAGGAACTCCTGAACCCTTAAATTCTAAACCTTAAGCCCAGGAAACCAAATATTCTCGCCCTTGAACCCTAAATCCTACACCCTAAACCCCACACCCTGCACTCTGCATCCTGTTAACCCTACACCCCAAACCTTAAGGATCTCGAGTTTCGACCTCGTGAGTGAAGTGTAAAGCAGCGGCGGGCTCTGACGGAGTGCAAACTGATCCTTAGAACTCAAGCTTCAGGGATTGAGGCGTTTTGCTTTTTTTGCCAGGGTTTAGGGTTTGGGAGTTTGTGCCTTGAGGGTTAGGGTTTTAGGTTCCCTTAAGAGTTTCCTTAAGGGCCTTAAAGGTTCTTTTAGGGGTTCTATGCGGGATCTGTAAGTCTAGTGAGATTGGGTACAGGGAGGAGGGCTTACGGCTTTAAGGAAGGCTTGAAAGCTTCAGCGGTTCAGGTTTAGGGCTTCAAGGCTTGGGGTTTGGGGCTGCAGGGTTGCGAGCTTCAGGGCTTCAGGTTTAGGGAAATACATGACAAGCTTTGGCAAATCTGCAAACTTACTGATTGAAAACCATGTGTAGATTGTCCACATCGAACATATACTTGAATACACAAATGTAAAGAGACACAGTTAAATACTGGGCAAATTAAACAACACAAGTATGAACACACGCACAAACACAATAATCCGTATGTTTGCCTTTCTACACGCATACATGTGTCAATATGTGTAATTAGCGTGCTTGCTTTGAATTAACGAATGAGCCTGTTGTACGTGTATGTACTTGCAGTTTACAAACGTATGGAAAAAGCCTGCGTGTGCAACAAATGAGTGCAGCGACATGAACAAACATGACTGCTAACAGGCGTAGGTATATTGTGTAGGAGTCTACGTGTCTAGGTTGCTGTAAAGTAAGGGTTGTTTGATTGCATGTTTTTGTTTGTCGAACCCGTCCTAACCATTCGGCGGTGAACCAGAACCGGAACTACCTGGCAAAGTCTAAACCCTAAAGCCTAAACCCTCAACCCTAAGCCAACTCTGAACCCAAACTCATGAGCTACTCCGATACGAGATGGTTCAGGGGCACTGTCTACGTTCCCAAGAAGCCGCCTGAAACTAAGGGTGCCCCTTTTCCTGTCTACTCCGGGTTGAGAAACAGACCCCACAACTCAAAGAACGAAAGGGTATTGGCAAAACCTAGCAAAAGAACCCTTGTTGCTACTGAAGAAACCCTAAACTCTCTCTCTCTCTCTCTCTCTCTCTCCCCTAAACCCTAAAACCCATAAACCCTCAAGAAACCTAGCTCCTCCGGCCATGGATCCAAGCCCGACAGTGACGGCACGTTGCCACTCATCGGCACGGCAGCAGGTAACCTCAAGTAATGCATGTGATAGGATTAGAAAGGGCTGGGGCGTATGGGCGGTTCAGGGTCTCGGAAGGGTGGCGATGGGTGATCGCATGCATGCCTCTCGTCCTCTCGTCGCAGACCTCGCAAGTTGGCACATCCAAAGCAAGTTGCAGCATGACTCTCTCTCTCTCTCTCTCTCTCTCTCACACATGTACCGCTTATGCAGCTCAAGTTCCTTCGGAGGCTAGTGCTGAATCGGCGGACCTTCATACCTCAAACGAACCCACGTCCAGAGCAACCTACCCCCCTCATCCCTTCAACACCCAACCTGTTAGACGCCCTGACAGTCACCCTGCCCTACACCACAAATTCCCTAAGAGAGTGCATGTGACCAACTAGTATCTACTTTGGCCCTAAACAGTATATACTATTCTGGTACATGGGCCCTTAACCCGAAATCCTAGTGAACCCTTATAGAGCCCTTAAGTACCCTTAAAGGAACAATGGACACTTAGGGATTTCCATGTGCAGCCAGTTGCGGAGGGGCCATCCAGGCTGCGTTCGCAGTATGGCGAAGCGCAGCCTCCTTGTTGCAGCAGCGGGTTTAGGTTAGGTTAGACTTAGGTTTAATAACGGTCTGCGGTTTAGGATAGTGCAAGGGTTTAGGGTTCGTTTGAAATCTCTTCTCTCCTACTTGGCTAGGACCTAGGACGAAGCCACCTTTCAAGGGTACTTTTCAGCCTTCCTCCCAGGATTCCCATAAAGCCTAAGGCTTCTATGAAGGTTTGTTTGGCACCCAAAGACGGGTTTAGCGCCTCTTTGCGCGTGACTATGGCGTATGGGCGGTTCTTGAAAATGGGGGGGGGGGGGGTCCCTTTCAAGGTCCTTCTTTTTGATAACGGTGCCGTGACATTTGTGGGAAAGGAAAAAGGGAGCCCGGAGACCGCCTTTTTGTTCAATCTCTCTTCCTTGCCGTTCCTTTATAAACCCTACGATGAGCTCTAATTCAGCCCTACATCCAGAAGCTCTGCAGTGCACGGCTCGGCTTTTAGGCTTTCGTGTTTAGGGTGTAGGCTTTACCTTAACCCTGAATAACCTACCTTTTTAGTGTTCCTTACTATGATTTCTTTGTATAAGTCCGTAAAAATGTAGGTTCTTCCGGGTTAAGGTGGGGAATCCTCTCAAGGGGATGTGAATCAAGGCACCACCCGCGGATTGCTCTACAGTCGGGCTCTTGTCAAGTTCGTACACTAATTAGTCACGACCGCACTTGCACCTATAGATCCAATGTAATATAGGGGCCTCCATAATTAGAATACGGTTTTGGGGCCCATTATACTATAATTAGAATATGGAACAGCGTTTGGGGGTGTCCAATCTAATACTCTCAACATAATAAGGAACCCCCAATATAGTATAGGTAATTATTCAGACCTTTATGTTAGACTGAAACACAGGGGTCTCGGGAGACCTTGCTAACTGACGTCAGCCTCAAGCTCCCTCCCAAACCTTGCGCTCGATCTTAAGTGCCCCCTTAAACCCCAAAGAGCCCTAAAGCCCGTTCCCGGAAGGGAGTTTCCGAAAATAGGGGACCCTAATCTGCTACCCTAACAAGTAGGATCCTTATTGTAAGGACCCCAAAACAAGGTACCCCTTATTTTCTGAAACCCCCAGATAGCCTGAAGCCCTGAACCCCAAGGTTGAGCCCCAAAGCAAGCTTTGAGGCTTCCACCGCAGCAAAGAAGTCCATGTCCCAGGGGTGTGCGATGGCCCTGAAAGCGTCAGGTTCACTTTTCTTCAAAGTGGAAGATCTCAGAATTTGGGGTGTAGGGTCTTCGTATTTATGGCTTAGTTAGGTTGCAGGATTTAGTGTTTGAAAAACCCCCTCAACTCTTAACCCTAGGGCTTAAGGGACCTGCCAAGTCATTAAGATTTTGTAACGAACCAATGAAGGGTTCTATAACGGTTCGGATAGCGGTGTCTGGGCTTTCAATCTGCTAAACGCGTTGAGCCCTCTTCGAAACGCTAGTTTAAGGCTGTAGACCTTGCAGGATTTGGGATTTGGGGGTTTGAGGCCTTGGGGGATTGAGGTATCTTCGCCTCTTGACCTGCGGCGAACCGCTCGATGTATCTGAACGATGGCGCCAAACGCACATTCCACATCAACCCTTGAAGACCCAACCCGAAGCGCCAAGTCCACAACCAAGCGCGCTACAGTCAAACTCCTTGTCCCTTAAAACCTCAAACCTACATCATCGACCTCCACAGATCCACACTTAGTCCCAAAAGCCTTGCAACCTTACCCTAAGGCCCCCATGGTAGTTCCTTTTCGGTGTTCATATTTAAGATTCTATAAGGTAATCCCAAAACGGAACTACTAATGGGCCTATGGGTAAAGCCTAAAGCCCTGTGGCCTTGACGGCTGCACCGTCCACCCGTAGTCCCTAGAAGCCCGGAGAGGTGAATGCCTGAACTGACATGACATTTGGCTCCGGGAGGACTTTCGGGTTTGTGACAATTCCTCTGCGCTGCTCCTCTCCTCTGCAAACATATATGAATTTTCCTGTTGTTTGTCTCTCTCTCTCTCTCTCTCTCGCTCTCTCTTTCTATGTATCGATCGATCGATATATCCACCTATCTATGCCTCCCTCTCCCTCTCTCTCTCTATCTCGGCGCCTGCGAGGCACGACTGCCGCGTGTACCATTGAATCATTGGTTGTTGAGGTGTCCGTAGCACCCATATGGGAGTTTCCGAAATCGGGGGTACCTTATTTTGGGGTCCTCATAATAAGGATCCTACTATTTAGGGTACTATATCAGGGTCCCCTGTTTTCGGAAACTCCCATATGCCATCTGACTTCACACATGCAACAGGGCCCGCATATCTTAGCCATCTATATGCTTCTGAATTACTGGTTTTTGAGGCTCCCGCAATGCGGGCGGTTAATCCAAGCCCGCTCCTTTAATGCAGGATTACAAAAGGGATCCGAAAATAAGCCCCCCTGCAGAAAGAGGGTTTGGTAGTCGGTGGTCTACATTACCACGGGATGGGTTTAAAAGACAAAAACACATGCGTACCTTGGGTTGCACTGTCGCCGGGAGTTTACACAAAGCCCAACGCATGAGACCAAACTCCTGAGCACTCTCAAACCGCAAATGTGGCTGATTCATAGAGCTTTCCTCATTCGATGGCAGGGGTCGAAGCAGACTTCGGCGACTTCTCCACTTTGGGCGACTTCTCCGCTTGCGGCGACTTCTCAGCTTCTCCTTCAGGGCTTTGGGCGCGGCGTCTGGCATAGGGGCCTTAATAAATAGAATGGCGTTTTGGGGTATCTGATACTGCAATTATACAAAGGAACCCCCAAAATAGCATAGGTAATTACTAAGACCCCTATATTAGGGTTCTTGCGTCTGATCCAGCAATCCGTGCAAACTGTGGTGCAGAGTGTCTCGGCCATGGCTTCTGGCTGAAAGGTTCAGGGAAGTTCAGGGCTCAGACACAGACAGAGGAGCAAACCTCACTAAGCACTCGGAGGCATGAGAGCTAAAACCACATGCACCACAATGCCGACCGGTTTCGGCATGGCAGCTCGTCATCAAGCCGGAAAGGACGCGCGCAAACGAGAAGACATGAGAAGACACAAGCGCACAGAACACAAAGACAACCAAACGTAGAGACAGAGACCAAGACGGAAACGGATAGGGAAACGTTTTAAACGCAATCTCTGACCTTCTGAAAACACCTCAGCGTTGCAAAACGTCCTTTTGGCACGTCTGCCACTTTGGAAGGTGTCCTGAGTCCAAGATCGCGAGGATTGTCGGAGAATTACCGGAGACTAAGGTCGATAGTTCTGCGCTCAAACTTGAAACCTGATTCCTGCACCCTGAACACCACAAGGCCACTTTTCCTAGGAGCCTTGTTGCCAGTATATGCTAGACATGTAGGTATCTAAGGGTCGATTTACAATCGTCAAGAACCGAATCCCACTTCACGATCAACTGGAGCGGGGTTCTGTATTAGCTTGGGGTCTATTGTACATAAATACACGAAGGAGCCGCAAAGAATAGTATAAGTTATGTGTAATCAACCATTCAAGCTGTCATATTGCACTGCACTATAGAGCCCTAAGGAATAATGCTAGAAGTATAAGGATTCAGGCTCCTTGATGACATTGAATTCCAAACCCTAGACACCAAACTCCTAAGGAAGATTAGGGAAGTAGGGATCGAGGCTCCTGGCAACTACGAGTCCTTGGCCATTGCAGGAGCCCGACATATTAGGGTCTCGTGACTTCGGGTTTCGGGGTGTAGGATTTATGGCTTTAGGAGCTTAGGGTTGTGGTCTTGGGTCTTGGGATCTAGGGGTTTCGGGTTTTTGTGGCTTACGGCTTTGGGGTTCAGGCAAGCGCACTCCTTTTCCTAGAAGATTGCCTTGCCTCATACTATGGGACCTAAAGAGAGTGAAGGTCGTATTTCGGGTTCAGGCTTTCGAGCACTTAATCGTGGAGATCGTGGGGATTGTACTGCTGTAGAATGTTAAGTTGTAGGGGCATAACCTTGAACCCTGCCAGAAAATCTACGTGCACACTGCACGCGATGTACATCCGTAAATCTGAAAACTCATAAGTTACACTCCTAAGGGTACTATGAATACAATGACTTGGTATCTTCCATGGAGACACTCCCAATTTCCTCCAAGCGGCAATTCAGTCACTGGAGTGACCTTTGTCTGGCTGTAGAATAAATACCCGGAGATCACCGCAACCAATGCGCACCTCGGGCGTGGTTGTGTGTTGATGTGCGACAGAGCAGTGTTGGGGCAAAGAGCTGAACGAGGAGCAGCCTGCTTCCGCATGCAAATATTGGGATAGTCATACACGTAGGTAAGCCCATACACCTCTTGCCTACTTGAACTGTCTAGCCATGTGAGCACTTAGTTCACAGGCTTCTAGTGTGCTGGTTTAGGCACTGTGCCATATTTCTTATACAGGACCTGCAGTCGTATGACTGCCTTGTTAAGACATGCAACTTCTTTTCGACTGAGTAACATGCAAGCATGCATGTCATGTGTACATTGACATACATGCACCTCTTCGCATGCGTGCGTACATGCAGGCTGACAGATAGGCAGACAAACAGGCATACGCAGAAGCGATCTCTACACCCTCAGCAAGCCTGCCGAAGATAAGCTGTTGCATGCAAAGCTGCAAGACAGAGATCGTTACCGCGAAAATGGCAATCAGTGTCCCCTGGTCGCTCGAAGGTGTGACGCAGGCCTCCGGTCAGGTGACAGGTCAAATGGGAGGCTGAAAAAGCCAGGCTTGGGATCACCTGATGGCAGCGGCCAGTTGTCCTCGCATGAACGTAAGCCCATCCTGAACCTGCCTCCAATGACCCGTAATTTGGAGGACACCCCCGATTGCTGCGGCATCTCGGAGTTTCAGGATATAATGGCAACCTGTACCCCAAACATGAAGCCCGTTTGACCTTTTTTGCTGTGACGATATGTGACGGTCATGACTGGCTATGCTAACCCGGATGAACGAACGACTACACGACAAAGCCCGACAACCCTGCACCATCACCTTAGTGGCTCGTGGTAGGGAGTGCACGGAAAACCTCGTCTAGCAGCCCCACCAGTGTCACCAGAGTCTCTTCAAGGCAAAACTACAGATTCGTTCAACGCCTGAATTCATAGCCCTACGAAGCTTAAGAAACAACAAGTGGACTTCACGAGGCCTCGTTCACGCGCCACCGCCGGTCGCTCCAGCAGGTGATGGCCTAAAGAGACGTAAACATAGGGCTCAGGTTATATTATGGGAGTTTCCGAAAATAAGGGACCCTCATAAAATACCCTAACTATCCCTAAATGATAGGATCCTTCTTATAAGGACCCCAAACTAAGGTACCCCTAATTTTTGGAAACTCCCATATATTGCTCAGGTCTTTTAGGCGTTCATCTTCCAAGATATCGCCTTTCGGGACCGATAGAGAGCGTCCGAAGGACGGTTTGTGGGTGTAGGGGTCTAGGGCCTATAGGGTTCAAAGTCTGCGCATCTTCAATTGCTGCCATCATGGCGTCGTTCTGCACCTTGGCGAGATTTTGGCCAGCTTTACCCTCTATTGTTGACACCAATGCTTTGCAAACCGTCATAATGGCTTGATGCCTCCCGCCCGAACAGCCCAAGCTCCCCCTCCGGTCGGATGGTCCTAAGTCCTCAAACCGAGTAAACTGGCAAAAAGGGTTCAGACATCCCGGTGGCGTAGATTCAGAGTCCTACTGCCTAAGCCCAGGGCCCCAGACATAGGGGCCAATGGGGTTCCCGTCATGTCGAGAGCTAAGCTCCCTGCCGCTTCGCCACCCTCGTCCTGGGTTCCGGGCCCTATGTTCTAAAGGGTGCGTGGCTTCTTTCCTAAAGCCTAGACTCTGTCAGATCCTTTCAGGGTTTGGGTTTGGGAGGGAGGACCGACGTCAGCCGACGGTCCGGCGATCCGATGTTGGAATTGAACATGGCCCACGCTGGGCCGTCCCTCGACAAGGGGGATAGTTGGGGGTTCGACGGCTGTTTGGAAGAGAGGGTACTGGTGTAACTGTGTCGTAGCTTTGGGGATGAAGTCTCACGAGGCTTGCACAGGCAGAATTCAGAACACACAGAAAGACTCGTCACAGGAAGTGATTGGGTGCTGTAGCGAAGCATATGAACATTCAAAACTAAACCTCAATAGGTTAGAATGCAGGTTAGAACTTGGAAGCCAACCTTGTTGCTCTCCGCATCACGGTCCCTGCCTGAAGTGTTCTAACAAGAAGATGATGAACCGAGAAAACCGCGTTTAAATCCCACTTTAACACCAGGCACCCTGAATCCCTTGTAAGCTCTCGCCCGGCTTCGCACAGCGCTGCGCAGCGCTGGCCAACGCCCTCAGCGCCGGTACAAACGAACTCCCGGGCGCCTCACAGATGTTTTCTTGGTCTTTGTGCGCTTAGGGTTGAGGGTTCAAAGGTTCACGGGTTCAAGGTGTAGGCAAATAAGAGTGTACAGGCGTTTGTTACAAGCATTCTGCAGCAATCTTTATTGGGGGTTTTACATATGTTGTGCTGGGTTCAGGGGTTTCCAAAGAGTTTCAAGGCTTCGGGTACAGGGCTCTGGGTTCCTTCAGTGCCCAAGTAACGTATCCTCAACCCCAAATCCTAAACCCTCCCGTTTTATTACCTGACGACTTCATACTTCATACTACATACGGTACAGGAAGCAACACGGCTTCGGAACTCGGAAAGCTTAGCTCTTAGGCCGCAAATCACCACTTGGAACAAGGAGTCTCTGATTGACGCAGTGCTGCCACACAAGCCCTAAGGGTCCATGTACCCAAATAGTATATACATTGGGGCTTAAAGTTGTCCCGACACAGGTACTTACATACATTTTCGGATACATGGACCCTTGGGGACAGTGACACAGTAAATGCCAAGAGGGTTTGCCTTTTGCGGCTCGAGGGCCTTCGGCTGGCTTACTTGGAGGTTCACGGGTAGTTATAAGTGGAGTTATGAGTCCGCTAAAATGGCTTATCATTCTACTTACCCTACTTACAACCCTGATCATAACTGTACCCATGAACCTCCAAGTAGAAAATCTTAAACCCGATCCTCAAGGATGGTTTTTGTCATGCGGCATCTAAGACACGCCTGGTGTGAAGGGTTCCAAACTGCACAGCTGGGTAGGAGTTTCCGAAAACTAGGGGTACCTTAATTTTGGGTCCTTATAACTACTGTATGGATCCTACTATCTAGGGTACTAAATAAGGGTCCCTTTTTTTTCGGAAACTGCCACCTCGGTAGCTCGTTTTCTGGGCTCAACGTGCCGCGGGCTTCTTTCCATCTGTCACAGTCTGTTCCAGAGACGTTCTGAACCTACGTTTTGTGAAGCATGCTGCAAGGAAGCAGTTTCAATTTCAATGGCATAACCCAACACGAGACTTGTTTTGTTCAAGCCCCAAAACACCCGAACTCCGTAAATCCTTCAAGACTCAGACGCTCGAAGCCTTATTCGGCGTTGTACCCTGAAGCACCCTTCTGGTCCTAAACATGGGTATTTGGGTATATTACAGGGTAGTTGGGGGGGATAGGTATGTGTCCTAAACCCGAAAGCCGAACCATCAAAGGCCAAAATCGCCGGCACCTTCAATCGAGGGAATGAGCTCTGCAAGGCATAGGTTCGGGAGCTCGGGCTCAACGGTAACCTTCAGAAGCTTTAGCTTTTCGGGGTTGGGGTTTCGGCGCTCACACTCGGACAATCAGGGTTGGTGGGTTTGGGATTGAAGTTTAAGGTTTGCTTACTGCATGGTTTCACCTTTTTATTTTCTTTCAGGCCGGTTAAGCTTGCGCCACATGTAGGGTTTTCGGATTTACAGCTTGAAGTTCGAGAGGTTCGAGGTTTTGGCGCGTGGTGTGGGTTGGAGGCATAAACTACGCTGAAACTCCTATAATGAAGATGATAGTCCAATCCCTAAACCTCCGGCACTATCAAAGGAGTTTCCCCTAGAAGCCCCAGCTTCGAGCTTAAGTGGCCTGTGGTCATGTAAGGGTTTCCTAACATTTGGAAGCCTGTTTCGGGATCTTCATAGCCAGGATCCGAGCCTGCCACTGTAGGCTCTAATATGAAGTCCGTAGTGCTTAGAAATTGGCAAGATACCGTTATCCCAATGAAGAACTCTAAGGAATAATGCTCGTAATTCCCATGCAATACCTACCACTAGTAGCTACTGGGGGTGTCCTACTCGCTAGAACTCAAGCAAATGCCTCTTGTAAGACATCCGATCTTCTAAGTCGTGGAGCAAGCCAGCCGAGCTGTTCCATACAGATGTGTACTTCCCTGAATTAGACCGCTTTTATGAACCCAGAAGAAGACGACACCCTTATACTAGGTCAGCCCCGTAATAACGGGTACCCGCTTTCCTAATATTCAGGTTTGATAAGGAGACCCCAAACTAAAAAGGGCAAAAGGGTACTACTCAGGAACCGAGTATAAGAAGGACCCTAGCAGGTACCCTGCCCTTATGGCTTTGGCAGGGGAGTCTCGAAATAGAGCGTCCAAAAAGCAGTATGCTGCTTGCGGTTCCAATTACATCCCCAAGTAGCACTGACCCCAGCGGTGATTGAGCGGAATGAATCAGCAAGTGCACATGCCCCATAATTCTGAGAAGCCCGAAACCAAAATCAGATCTTCTCAGGTTGCTGCGGCTCTTTTGAGCGCGTACGGTTTAGGTCTTAGGGTGTAGCATTTAGGGGTTTAGGGTTTCAGAAACCCTAAGACAATAGCGTGACTAGTGGGGGATAGGGATTCGTGTATCCCTCGAAGATCCTTCATGGAGTCGGTAAACGGCTTAGGGTGTAAGGTATGTAAGGTTCAGGGTTTAAGCTTGAGGGTAGTGAAGTCAAGTGTCGGAAGTTGTCAGCGTCACTGTCGATACAGTGGAAGTCACTGTAGTTGACGTTTCCTGGGTTGGACGACAGGCCCAGACCCCTTAGAGGTCCCAACTGCTACAGCACCCTTACATATAGTTAACAAGGACCCTAAAAAGAGGCCCTCATTTGGAGAACTGCACATATAGCGAAGGAGACGAGTTTCAAATGGGCACGGGAGTAAAGCTCAGTCGCACTGATTCTTCAGAACTACATGTCACACCATGGAAGGCTTTGGTTGGTGAGTCGAGGCTAAACGATGGCCAAACCCCAAACTCCTAAGCCGCCTGAACCCAGCCTGGATGTTAGTGTGGGACAACCCGCGTGGCAAGGATGAGAAGCCCCGGGCATCGCAGCAAAAATATGTGCAACGAGGGCTGGCGAGGCGCCGTGGCGGTTTCGACTGCACACGTCGGCAGTGTACCTGGCAAGAGCAGCCGTCATTCCGAGCAGATTTTGTCGAACGACGAAAGGTGGAAACCTGTTATCACCTCGCAGGGGACATGCACTTATGCCGGTCGGAGCCAGAACTACAAACCTTCTCTGTCGCAATCGTCTGCATCATATCAGAACCTGCGCACCCCGTTTCAACCATTCCGCAGCGCCTGCAACGCCCCGCGTTCCCTCACAGACCAGCACGGTGGAAGAGCCGATGAAGCCATCAGCACAGGAGACGGTGCAAGTCTCATCTGGCAGCCAGATGCTTTGGGTTTAGGGTATAAAGGAAGAAGGGTATCAGGGTTGAGGGTTTCGGAGTTCGTGTCCTTGGAACAATTTTGCCAAACGAGCCTGTCTTGATGTTGTCGCAGTCGTGGGCGAACTGGATGCCGAACGGCAAGTTGTACAAACCTTGTCACAAGACTCGGCAAGATGACGACTGTTGGGCATCCAGGCAACGGCGGCCGCAGATATGGACTATAAGAGGATATTCCTAAGCAAATGGGAGTTTCCGAAAATTAGGGGAACCGTATTTTGGGGTCCTTATAAGAATGCTGCTATTTAGGGTGCTATATTAGGGTCCCCTATTTTCGGGAACTCATGCGACCCTAAGCCCTAAATCCTAAACCCCTAGACCGTCTCTGTTACCTCAGACCAAGATGCACGGCTGGGGCGAACATTCAAGCAATGTCCTGCGGGGCTGCAAAAAGTTTTGGGGTGACAGCAGCAATTCCCTACTTGGAGGTTCGTGAGTAGGTATACGGGTTCTTTTAAGGGGTCCCTTTAAAGGCCTACTTGGAGGTTCATGGGTATAAGTCGGGTTCTGAGTAGGGTAACTATACCTATAGCTCATAATAGGGGGCATATACCCCTACATAAAACTACGCATGAATTGAACCTCCAATCCTGCCTTGTTGTGCAACTCGATACAGGGGTTTCAGGCCACAGCAAACTCGAGCTTGAGGGGCGTCGACTCGATATTCTGGGATTTTGGGTGAAGCGCAGTACAGAAGAAGCCCAAAGTTGGAATCCCAATGGCCTCAGTCTTTAAGAGTAATGTATAAGGAATCCCAGCACTATTGGCCTTAATCCGGTTTCCAACTTTATGAGGCTTGCTGTAAGTCACTTTCGGATGTAGAGCCAGGAGTGGGGCACCGTCAAGTATCTAAGCGAATCAGCTGCAGATAACAACCCTTCCGTTCGAATCGGAAACCCCAACTGGCGGTCCCGCGCAAGACGATGTCGGACACAGGCGCAAGGCCTGTCGCCGTCGTGCTAACCGTCCGGGGTTTAGGCTGGGTTTTGGAAACCGTGCTGGCCGACAAGCATGTTGACTAAGCATGTTGAGCCTACTGCCCCACACATCTCGGTTTGTCATTGGGGGCTGGTGATCTCAGAAAGTGAATAAATATCTGCTTAGAGTTCCTGGTGCTAGGGTTGCGTGTAGATACACTCCAAACACTAAGCGCCATAAGCCACGCATAAGCTCCAGAAACTATGAACCCTAAAAAATGGTAGATTGCACGGCTCCGCCCTGACCCAGGCTTCAGACCTGGAATCGCAGGCAACGCGCTGTCAGGTCCTGCCAAGAATCGCGACGAGGCCAAGGAGCGTGGACCCCCCCTCTTCTCTCTCGCTCTCTTTCTTCTGTCCTTGTCCCTCTCTCTCTCTCTCTCCCTCCCTCCCTCGCGCTCTCTCTCTCTCTCTCTCTCTGTGTCTCTCTCTCTCTCTCTCTCTATATGTGTGTGTGTGTAATCTCTCTCTGTGCGTAGGCCTGTTCCTAACTCCTTGATAGTTATAGGTACTTCACGGCCAAGGTGTGACTTTAAGAATACTTGCGCCCTGAGGGGAGTAAGGAGAATTAA
>CAJNDT010006180.1:239087-389087 GCA_905221615.1 Symbiodinium sp. CCMP2592 | reverse complement strand
TACAAGCGGGGCTAGAAGCAGAGTAACGGTGATTATAAGCCATACTACGGGACTTCTGGCCCCGCTTAAAACTACCCGCGAAACACCAAGCAGGGTGTCCCTTAACCTACCAAAACCTAGAAAAAAGTAGGGTCCCTATAAATTCCATATTAGGGTTTATAATTAGAACCTACAAAGAAGTAGGGTTTGGTAGGGTAAGGTCAAGCTTGGTCCTGAAGGCAGCTTCTAAGAGTCCACAGGCTTGGCTGCGCAGTGTCGCCGAGCTTTACGCATCGGTTTGGGCCTCACCCTAAGGGTCCATGTACCCACATAGTACATACTTGGGCCGTAAAGTAGTCCCTATATAGGTACGTTGGGGCCAGAGTATTGACTACTTGGGTTCATGGAACCTAGGGTCAGACTTGGTTTTGAAGGGTGTTGGGCCTTGGTTTGAATGGTCATGAGGCTTTGTTTTGAAGAATGTTTGGAGTTTCTCCTTGCTCAACTGCTTGGGGTGGCCGGCGGGGCGCTTAAACCTTAAACGCTAAAAGTATGAAGGCTTCATGCCGTGGCACGATGGCGCTGGTTCCCAGGTTTGATGCCTCGAGGGTATGGCGGAAGGGAGTTTTGGCCAACTGCTACACTGGGCTTCAGGATCTCAGGGCTTCGGGCGAGGGTAGGGTTTATGGCTGTCTTCTTGATAAGACTGCATTCTCTAAACCCTAAACTAATATACCAGTGCTATGACGAACGGTCAAGCTGGCTTGCTGTTTCGAACCAGACTTGGCTATACCTCAGGCTCAAGGCCTTCCTTCGAGGATTCGGGACACCCAGCGTGGCTCATGGCTCAGCACTTGAGGGCTCAGGACTCTGAGGTTTTCTAGTCTTAGGGTTTAGGGTTTAGGGTTCGGGGTTAAGAGTGAGCTTCATGAACTGGGCTTCAGCACTGGGAGAGGGTATCCCCTCTCTCTCTCTCTCTCTCTCTCTCTCTCTCTCTCTCACAGGCACTCGAAGCGTCAGGCCCTTCCCCTAAACCCCAAAACCATAAACAGTAAGCCCCAATTCAGGGACCTCGTATCCAAAGCGGTAAACGGCAAACCGGCATCTTTCGACTGAAAGCCCCAAGACTCACATGAAGCATGAACGGTTTAGGGTTTAGGGTTTCGACTCACACACTCGCGCAAGGCAGGCATGGCTTCAGGCACTGGGTCCACTGAGCTTTAGGGTTTAGGGTTTCTATAAACTCTAAATGAGGCATTACAGCTGCATCATTACCACTGGTTAATCTGAGCTACACGGACTTGGAGCAGTAGATGCCTTATATACCAACACTTAAAGGCCCCGTGCACGGCTTTGAAACCCTGCTGCCCTGAACGCCAAGCGCCAAGCCAACAAGCCAAAAAAAACCCTAAGCCCTGATCTTGGGGCTTAGGGTCTGTTTTTACGGATTCCACAACCCTGAACCCTAACACCCCCAACCCCACAAGTCCCAAAACCCTGAACCCTAAACCGTGGAGTAGTACCACTAAATCCCTAAACTTCGAGAACATGGGGGGTTCTCCGAACCGGCCCGGGTGCGCACTGCACCGGCTGGCAGGGTGGGGGCTCTGATCCGGTCGCTGAGCCGTCCTCTGCAGGCAAGGGCCCACTTGGAGGGTCGGGGGACTTAGTAACCGGGTATTTTCTGGACTTATAAGTACCATAACCCCAATTAGCGTCCCTTTTAGGGTACTTATAAGTCTACTTACTACCTACTTACTAAGTCCCCCGACCCTCCAAGTAGGGTGCCTTTCAGGGTTCCTTTAGGGTTCCTTTAAGGGTCTACACTCTCGCAACTCTCCTTTCAGGGTTTAGGGGTTTGAGGTTTACGCTCTGGTAACTCGGACAAGCCTGACGAGGCCTCTGGCGAAGTACCTTGACTGGTCGGGTGAAGGCTACTAAACGTGAGGTTTAGGGTTAAGGGTTTTTTGGGGAATAAGGGTTGCGGCCTAGGCTTTGGGGTAAAGAGCCCCAAACAAAGGTCACGATCACCCTGACTGTCAACCCTCAACTCTGAACTCTAAATCATATCCCTAATCTCTGAAGCCCCCCAACCCCAAACCCTTAAGCCCCAAGCAGGCTTGCACCCCTAAATCCAAAACCCCTAAACCCCAAACCTGAAGCCCAAAACCATAACCCGAAACCCTCAACCCCTCAATACCCCACTCCTCCGTGCAGGTGTAGGTGTTCGCACCGGCTGTGCTGCTGTAGCCAACTGCGCACTCCTGTGTGCAGCTCTGGCCTGAGCAAGAACAATGGTCATAACAAAATGGTAACGCAGTCATAGGGGCAAAACCAGAATGACAGTAACAATGAATACACTATATGTAGTATTACTAATTATCATAGCAGTAACAACAATAACATTTAAAACCAACAATAATAGAACTGTTGACAAACATTCATAATTACTAACAATATATGCAAAACTCAACTCGGAGTAAGTAACAGATTAGTAAGGCTTAGGGTTTTGGTGGTCCAAGTCTAAGTAAGGGTTTAGGGTTCGGGGTGTTGCACGCTCTCACTCTCAGACTCGCTCTCTGCCAAATGCTGCGGAAATTCGACGACGTGAGAGCGGAAAGGCCATGTAGCTCCACAAGCAACACTCCCGCCCAACTGTGTGTTGGACCTGTCCGAGCTTCTTACAAGGAGTTTTGAGTTGTGAAGCTTAGGTTGCACGGCGGTTGGGCTGGACACTGTTGGTGGTGGATACCCCAGGCTGAAATTTTTGAAGTGCAACCTTGGCACCTGTCGTCAAAGAGGAGCAGTTGTCGACCAGGTTCGGGCTAGGAACCGGCAGACCCGAATCGCAGGCCTGCACAACACAGCGTGGACTGAACTCCCAAACCTGCTAGAGCCTATTTAAGATGTGCAGGCTAGGGTCGGGTTTTCGGATCAGTTTCGGAAAGGCTTCAGTGTATAAAGTTGCCTAAATGCTCAAGACTTGAAGGTTTGGGGCACGGTTTTAGTTATGTCAGGCTCATAGACATATTCCCTATGCCCCAAAGGAAAAGGCGTCTCCGCCTGCAATGAATGTTGGCTATGCCAAATCGAGCTACAAATCTCACTTTCTGCGTGTCATCCTTGAGCAGGGGCCATACTATATAATCCGCTGCAGTTTTATCGGATGATCCCCTTCGGGTTTACGCTCTCACAACTCGGGCGTGCCTCACGAGGTCTTTGGTGCTGTGTGCTCTGACAATCAGTCAGGGTTTAGTGCTTTAGAGGAATGTACCATCCACTGACTACATAGAAGAACAAATATGACTCATGTGACGCTATCAAGCATCCATGTTCGAGCTTCCCTTCCACACGAGGTCCTGCACCCGTATGGCTCTTAGGGTCACTGTTGCACGCTACACAGGCGCCTTTGCAAGAAGAGCCCTGGACTCTCTAAGTACTAAGTCCCCTAAAGAAATCCATCCAAACCCTACGTACTAGCCTACAAAAGAGCCCTACTCCGTTATGAGAACCCTATATTCCCTTCACCCTTTTGCATCCAGGCCTTTTGCGACTGCCTGGGACCCCAAATCCCTAAACTCTAACAACCTAAACACGAAACTCAAAACCCTAACCTTTCTAAGGCCTGAACACACAACCCTAGGCTTCCTAAACCTAAACACTGAAACAGGACATCCTAAACTTCCTAAACTCCAAACTGGACCTTAAAAGCAGCCCCAAAAGGACCCCCTAAAGGAACCCTTAAAGGAACCCCTAAAAGGAAGCCCTAAAAGCCGAGCCCCAAAAAAGGCACCCCTGCGTCGCCTGAGGCTCGCAGGTCGGCAGCGTTCCGCTGAGGAAGAGGATGCCATCAGAGTTGCGCATGCACTTCCACTCCTTTAAAGGGCTTTGGGGTTGAGGGTTTAGGATGCACTTCCACTCCTTTAAGGGGTTTGGGGAAATTAGGGCTTAGGGCAGTTTAGGGTATGAGGGTTTAGGATTTAGGATGCACTTCCACTCCTTTAAAGGGCTTTGGGGTTGAGGGTTAGGATGCACTTCCACTCCTTTAAGGGGTGTGGGGTAATTAGGGCTTAGGGCAGTTTAGGGTATGAGGGTTTAGGGTTTAGGATGCTCTTCCACTCCTTTAAAGGGCTTTGGGGTTGAGGGTTTAGGATGCACTTCCACTCCTTTAAGGGGTTTGGGGTAATTAGGGCTTAGGGCAGTTTAGGGTATGAGGGTTTAGGGTTGAGGATGCACTTCCACTCCTTTAAAGGGCTTTGGGGTTGAGGGTCTAGGATGCACTTCCACTCCTTTAAGGGGTTTGGGGTAATTAGGGCTTAGGGCAGTTTAGGGTATGAGGGTTTAGGGTTTAGGATGCACTTCCACTCCTTTAAAGGGCTTTGGGGTTGAGGGTCTAGGATGCACTTCCACTCCTTTGGGGTTTGGGGTAATTAGGGCTTAGGGCAGTTTAGGGTATGAGGGTTTAGGGCTTAGGATGCACTTCCACTCCTTTAAAGGGCTTCGGGGTCGAGGGCTTAGGGGGTTTATAAGTAGGGAAACCATAACCCATATGCACTTCCACTACTTTAAGGGGTTTGGGGTTTAGGATTTAGGGGGTTGAAAATAGGGGGAATCTAAGACATATATAACCCATATGCACTTCCACTCCTTTAAGGGGTTTGGGGTTTAGGTTAGGGTGTAGGGGAGCTATAAGTAGGGTAAGCAAAGATTATATAACCCAATCTGCACTTCCACTCCTTTGAAGGGTTTGGGGTTTAGGATTTCGGAGTTTACTATGCGGTTTAGGGTTTAGGGGTTCGGGATCTAGGCTAGGAAGTGTGGCACTTCCACTCCAGGGGGAGGGGGGCCCTTGAAGGGTAGGTTTGTTAGATACTACGGGTTCGTATAAAATTACGGTTCTACTCCTGGGGGAAGGGAGGGTGCCTTTGTGCACCAAAGGTTTTGGGGTCTAGGGAACCCAAGACACTGTCCCTGGCGAAAAATTGACCTTTTCTTGCTTCAAACGGTTTAGGGTGAAGACTCTCGCAACTCGGACTCTGCAGAGGGGTTTGGGGGTTCGAGTGCTTCCAGGTTTCTGTAAGTGTGCTGGCTCAGGGCTCCTTACGTGTCCACATAAGATTTGGTGTTTATTCGAGGTTCCTAGAGTCAGGGTTCCACTCATGGCGGAAGTGGGCTCGGCTTCTATACGGGCATAACGGGTTCTGTACATGTCGTCAAGCCCTCGAAGAGTGGTTCCGCTTCTGGCTGGTTCGTTGGACAAACGAAGGTTCCCTGAAGGTTTCCCGAAAGAGCTGGGCACTCTCCCCCAGTTACAGACATCCCGTTGTGCACCACAGCGCTCCTCGATGGTGCTGCCATTGCTGAGGATAAACCTGTCTGGGGTTTAGGTCTGGAGAACTTTAGGGTTTTAGGGCTCAGGGACGGCATGCCGGGATGGAAACGAAATGCCCCAACAGTCGTAGACAGGGAGACCTCAGCAGCTATCACAAGAAGGCTTCGGCTGCGCATGAAACATGTCCAAAAAAGAGGGTCCTTGACATAAACCTTCAAATAACCTACAACACCACCAAAAGAAACCCATGGAACATCCTCTAAAACACACCCATAAACGAAACAAGCGACAAAAAACAAACCACTTCCATCAAACTGCTGAGAAAATCCTTATAAACCATAAAGAAGTATTGAAATCTCTACCTAAACCCTAAACCCCAGACCCTAAACCCTAAACCCGGCCCCTCAGCCGAGAGGCCCGGGAGCACAAAAGACCGCGCAGGTGGCTCCGTAGGCGACTCCTGGAATGGCATCCCAAAAGGTTTAGGGTTTTTTTTTCCTCACGCCTGGCTAGGACGAACCTACGATGCAGGGTTACTCATTGGCATCTCAGACAGCAGCTATACATACACTAGGACTTTGGGGTTTAGGGGTTGTAGGCTTTGAGGTTTAATCCTAGGGTTTCTTACAGGGATCTATACGGGTACCTTAAAGGGGTTCCTTGACGGGAGCTATTTAGGCTTTAGGGCTTAGGGTTGATGATATAAATCCTGCATTACCTTAAGCACCCCAAACTTCGGGAACTATGGTCTATTCAGCATTATTCCCTTGTATGGGTAATGCCGGATTTATATCATCCACCGTACTAAGGGTACTTTATGGGGGTTTCCAAAAATAGGGGACCCTAATATAGTACCCTGAATAGTAGGATCCTTATTACAAGGACCCCAAAATAAGGTACCCCTAATTTTCGGAAACTCCCTTATAGGAACTCCCCATTTAGGGATTTACTTTCCAGATTAGCCCGGTGGCCTGGGTTATCCCAGAGACTCCCAAAACCCCTTGATTAAGGAATATACCTTAAATATCCTTACATTATAATAGGAGCCCTAATATGATTTAAGGTATATCAAAATCCCTTGATTAAGGAATATAGCTTATATATAATATGAATCTCGCCTCGGTGCTAGGGCACTGGTGCTGGCTAGGGTGTAGAGTTTAGGGAACAGCCCAGACCTTCCAAAAATCCCTTAATTAAGGAATATACCTTAAATTATAATAGGAGCCCTAATATGATTTATAAGGTATATTCCTTAATTAAGGGGTTTTGGAGGCTCTGGGATAGGGTTTTGGCACATGCCATCTTCATATCCGCACACCCGTCAGGGGGCCACGGTTGCCATCTGGGGGTTCCGAAAATAGGGGTACCTTATTTTGGGCTCCTTATAATCAGGATCCTACTACTTAGGGTACTATATTCGGGTCCCCTATTTTCGGAAACTCCCATCTAGAACCGCGGGTTAAGGCTTGAGGATGGAGAAGGTTTAGGGAGTTTAGGGCATAGGTTGGATCATTGACAGTCAGGCTGAGGGATTAGGATTAGATTAGATAAGATAATTATACCCTCAACCCTAAACCCATATTAAGGGAATAATGTTACCGATTTGTCAGGCTTGTGTGCATACTTCTAGACTTGTTCTGGACCTCTTACAGAGAGCCCTCGTCCCATACTGCACCGTATACGCGACACTATGCTAGCTATGAACTACATACTACACTATCCCGTATACAATACTATATACTACTTGCTACCTACTATCTACTATATACCACATAGTATGTATACTGCAATATACTGTATACTGTGCCCTCCATCTCCCCACCTTCGCAAGTGTCTGTGAGGGACGACACGGCCAGCGTAGTGTTGACCGGGCACGGCTCAGGCTTGCACGAGGGAAGCGTGCCCAGCAAGAAGCCTGGGCGACATAGCAGTTTCAGACAATAAGGGACCTATCTACTAGTACAGAGACTGGCAACATAGGAGTTTCAGGAAATGAAGGGACCTGTCTACGGAAACGGATGCGACTTGAACTTGACGTGCGCCAATCTAAGAGGGGGGGGGGGGAAAAGGAGGGGCGAAGGTAAGTTTAACAGTCGTGCCCAGTTCCAAAAGAAACCTTCAAGGGCAACAAGAGTGTTGCTCCGATTCGAGCACAAGTTAACAAAAGCTGACCACACGTATAGTCATCGGGATATACTCATCGTCACCATCGACAACCTAATGATATCTGTTCTGGAATCCTACGAGTATCCACTAACTTACATAAAGGGTTCAGAACACTAAGCAGCCCAGAGCCCAAAACCTAAACCCTGGCCAGTAGCTTAAGGGGCATCAAAGGTTCACCTTTAGGTGAATCATAAGGGTTATACGGTTGATGATATAAGCCCTGCATTACCCACAAAAAGAAATATACACAAATTCCCATAGTTTAGGGTCCTGCAGGTAATGCAGGATCTATATCCTCAGCAGTAGTACCCCAGTAACAGAATAGCCTTCTCTACTACTTGGAGGGTCGGGGGACTTAGTAAGTAGGTAGTAAGTAGACTTATAAAGCACCCTATGGTTCTGATAAGTCCCTAAAATAACCAGTTACTAAGTCCCCCGACCCTCCAAGTAGGCTACACCCGGGCCAGTAGCCCAAGGGGTCGCAGGTGAGCATCGCAACGTTCGGCGTGTAGCCCGGGTTGCAGGTGACCTGAACGGTTTAGAGTTTATCCAAGGGTGAAAGGAGGGGCCCTGAATAAGCACCCCTAGGTATATACCCTTAATATAGCTATTGAAAACCCATTATATAGCCCATTATCGGGTAGGGGTCCCCATTAAGATTTAGGATGAAGAGCTTTGGGCCTTAGAGGGTTGAGGGTGAGGCGTTGAGGTTGTAGGACTTATAAACTCTCTCTACCATCGCACCAGGACATATCGAAAACTACACTTGTGCAATGACCGATCTCGCATTTCCATCTTTGTCCATGTCATGTTAGGACCTGATTCACTGCGACATACTCAGCAGTGCTTCCTGCACCGAAGAGGTCTCGACAAGGCTCCGTTGAACGGTGGCGCATATGTTGTGATTCAGGCTCTGTTCTGCAGCAACTCATCCGATGTTGGATGCCGGTGCACCGTCCCCCGGCCGTGTGCAGCAGGGTGTTCTGTTATGGTGACCACCCAGACCCGTCCGGGCTGCGATGCTTCATTGCTTCATAAGATGTGTTTGTGCGAAGAGCTGGCGAGGTTCTGGTAACCGTCTAAACGGGTGCGGTGAAGACTGTAGGGATTGGGACTGTCGCAGCCGAGATGCCAGGCAGGTTTCGCTAGTCGTCTTCCCATCGCAGCCTTTACGAAAGACAAGCTGCTGGTCGCTTTCAAGAATAAGCAGAGCCCGAGGAGCTTCCACAGCACTATCTCCGGTTAGTTGAGGGGCATGTTGATACCATCCACGGTCGTAAGTAACTCTGATTTTAACCAAGTTAGGACAAAGAAGCCAGCCCAAGTCACGACAAACTCAACGGGTAGCGCATGTCGTGACCGTTCCGGCTACCAAACCGCGAAGACTCTCAAACTCAACTTAAAGCCGTTGCATTCCACGCCTGACCTTCAAGGAACCCTTATAGAATCCTGAAAGCAGCTCTTAAAGGAACCTAGAACACCGTCCAGAGTCATAGGACAGCTAAAGGAGATAGATTACAAGACCCCAAGACGGCATAAGTTGGCCTTCCGGAGATCTGCTGTGCCGAATGGTCTGTCGTGCAAGATTCAAAAGTTTCCGAATTCAAACAAACGGTCCAGCATGAAACTCACACCAGTGCAGCTTCGATACTTTAGTCTACGAAGCACTCAGAAGTGCTCCAATCGGGCCCTATATACATGACCCGTACAAACAGCTGCCCAAAACATATCGTCTCAAAACATGCAACATGCACACACTGAATGTCGTGAAACCCCTTAATTAGCCCACTGCGAAGGTGGCACCCGAGGTGTCGAAGGCAGGATCCGTCGGAAGAGTGTTGGAGCACCTCGGAGTTCACTCTTCGACTGTCGCCGCATACGTTCTCGCATGAGGAGTCCTAATACAGTGAAGGGTTTCTATGATAAACCCTTGATAGCATCTATAGTATACAGGACTTGTAACTGTGGCGAGTGACTCCAGTGGGGCCTAAAGTTCAGGGCCATAGAGTTGCGTAAACATTCGTTTCCTTGATGTATAGAATGTACGTGCGAAGAGAGAGGGCTTCAGGGCAGGAAAGGTCAGGCTGCACACGTACAATTCGGCGTCTGCGCTCCTAGCGTAGGCAGCTGTCCAGTGTCACTGGCACACGTTGTCTCGACCCTGTTGGTGGATCTGAGGCTTCCCATAAAGACCAACACATCTTAATCGAACAGGTCCACTGCCAAGGCACGGATTGCCCACACAAGTTGGAAGTGTGCCAGTGATGTTGCCGTCGGCCTGTTTAAGGTCTAGGTCCCAGGTGTCAGGCTGTAAATTGTCTCAATCCCTTTCCAGTGGTTATAACGAGCAGTTTCATGGGTTATGCTATGGTTGAATAAACGGGGAGGAAAAGGGAAGATTATGACAAGTTATGCGAACTGCTATATTGAGTCGGAACCCGTGATTCCAGAACTGATGCCAGAAGTTCGTCAGGCATTGGGGTTGGTGATCTGGTGGGATTGCATACGGCTTCATAAAGTCCTGTGAAGCCCTACAGTGCCCGAAAAACCCTGCCCGACACCCTAAACTTTAAATCCTAACTACCTACTATCGTGTATTATGGTGCGTCAATATACATGAGCACATAATAATAATAATGCTCTGTCTTTGTGGCTTCGGTGTTGGGAGGCTCGCATCTCAAAGAAGCCAGGAGACGTTGAAGCTAGTTGTGGCGATCCCCAGCCCAAGCCCCCGGAGTGGCCCGCAAAGCCCCATCCTTTCAAGCGGTTAGGCCTCATAAGGTTGTTTCTTCACGGTTTACGGCTGTAAAGTTTATGGTTTTCGGATTCCCCAAAAAGAAATGACGAAGGCTAGGCCGCTGGTCCTCTGGTGTGCCCTAAGGGTGCGCTCACGCGCGGGCACTGAAAAATGCATGCCTTTCACTGGGTCTGAGACGGTTTCGGGTTTTTAGCTACGTTCTGCGCCGATACGTGGTACCAGGCAATACGGGGTTTAGACTTTTCGGGTTGTGGGATAAGGGAAACTAGTGGCAGCTTCTCTAGAAGTCCTGATCATCAAAAGGATCTTAGCCATAATACCGATAGCTACATGGAGCCTCGAATCCTGCATTGTTTCTCAGTCGCATAAGAATCCTAAACCCAAAGCCCCGTTGAAAAAGAAAAGGTAAGCCCCTTCACCCTGAAACCAAAGACCCAAATCAGTCAACCCGAGACCCTAAGCCCTTCCTGCGAACCTGTAAGCTGCTCCATGCCGACATGCCACCTAAACCAAACAGAATCAGAATAAAACCTAAAGCACGAATGCCACAAAAGCCTGAAACCGTAACCCCTGCCCCCACACGAGGAACACAAACAACTGGAGCTATACAAGTGCTTAGGGCTTGAAAGGGGGCCTAGGCACTGAGCCATAGACCCTAAACCTTATAGAACTCTTCTGCACCCCTTGTGCCGCAAAAAAACAGACGGAGCATTGCAAGTATGAGTGTCGTCTGCGTGCTGCCTAGACGCTAGGCCCTAGAATGTACCTTTTTGGGTAGCCTGTGTTATGGCTAGGACCCTAAATAAGGTAACCACGAAACACCACTTACTACAGTTGTACATGTTGCCCTGTCAACCACCAAAAGACTAAACCCAGAAAGAAAACATAATCCGAGAAGTAAAACCTGCGTCTCAAATCCCTAAACACTATAGGGGTCATCGCCAAACACAGAAAGGCCTGGCACTGGAACTGCCCACTTGTTCCATCCAGCGTGTAACCTGTCAGTTTAGGAATGAGGGGGTTTCGAGCCAAAGGTCCGAGGTTTAGATTTCGGGGGGGTCTTGGGGGTGTGGAGATTTTGTGGTTTAGGGCCTTGGGTTCAAGATGATTCGAAGTCTTTGGCATGTGCCGTCCTCAGAGTAGGACCTTGGAGTCCGCTTGTAAGACATGCAGATCGTAGTTCTGCAGGAGCAGAATCAACAAGAGTTTTGCCCACACGAAAGACTTGATGGGCCCACCCGGTCATGTCAACACACTCTCATGTCCTGCCGACACACGCAGCTGCCTGAAATGGTGCCTACCCACCTTTTGTGATCTGACATGCTGAATGCATGACAGGTGAGAGAACCTCGGGGATTGGAGATTCCTGTTTCCGATACCTCTGGTTTAGGGTTTGGGGGCAGGTGCCTTTGGAAATCATGCTTCTTGAAGCCGGAAGGCCCGTCCGTCTTACCGAGGCCCCATTAGAAATTAGCACTCCCCTCCAAAATCCTGTGGCCAATCTGAAGTATCTAGTGGTTCGTTCTGGCTAGGACCTGCAACCAGGGAAGCTGTAGATCAAAACTAGTAACCCTGCATAACAACCGCTATAGAAACCGTATAGTAACCCTCATAGCACACTTAACCCCAGCACGTTCCGAAGAAACAAACCTTGCCTAGTCCACAGCTCACCGTGCAGGTATCCTCGAAGCGCTGTCCTGCAAGCAAATCGAGCAGGCACAGGTAAGCTCCCTTGCCCCTTCATGATTACGTCCTAAAACCGTCGGGGATCGATGGGTTTTCTGAGGCGTGGGGCCTGGGGCTCTGGTTTGGGCTAGGCCCGGCTAGGCTCGGGAGTTAATGCTCAGGTTGGCACCCTGACAAACACTTAGATTGCGAATCCTGCTGCTTCACGCAGAAAACAAGGCAAGAAGTCCGGACAAGCGGTCGTTCCTGCACAGCCCCTTTCTCACGGCATTCTACCATACCCTGCACCTTACGGTAGAAGCACCTTGAAACCTGACCCTCAAGCCGCGGTTGACATCCATTCGAACTGTCGCAATAGCGCCCCTCTAAACCTAAACACTTGTTTTCTCTAAACGTCATCTGAGAAGAGAGGAACCCAAAACCCTGAACACAAGTCCCTGATATCTAGGCCCTAATGCCAAAACCCACATCCTTACACCCCAAACACTACACCCAAATCCTTAAACCCCAAACCCTAAGCCCAAATCCTCAAAACCCTACACCCTAGCCTTGACAGTTGTGAGTAAACTTCGTGCTGACGGCCAGGTCTGTGCAGGCGATTCGCTCGCCTTGCTGCGGGCTTCTGTTCAGAATTGAGCTTTAGAATCTAATTTTGTTGCCGTCCTACTTGGCAAGGACGAGGCCCGCATTGCAGAGTACTTGGTTGATCAGCGGCAGGCTTATGAGTCTAGATTTTCGAGTTTAGGATTAGGGTTTCGGGGCGTTGAGATTAGGGTTGCATGGTTATACAGGCGAAGTATGAGGGCCTGAATAATCTACACTTCTATATCAGAGGAGTCCGGAGGAACAGCACTCGACATGGTGTTGGGTCTTGGGTGTCGTGCTTCAGGGCTCAAGGGTTTACAGGGAACTCCAGAAAGTTGGAATATGGTTTCATGGTAGGATACCCTATAATTTACCATGGAAGGGTTAGGATAATCATATTCCAACTTTCTGGCTTTTACCTTAGGATGTTTAGAGCCGTGAGTTCTTCGGATTTTATGAAGTTGGGCTTAGGGTTAGTCCTTCAGGATCTGGGCTCAGGCTGGATGATGCAGAGGCATAGACATGAGGGTTGTTTGATGGTGTTTGGGGGCATATATATATATACACACATACATATATATATATATATATATATGCTCACCCCCCCCATGACAGACCGTCGTGGGGAAGGGGAAGGGTGGCGTGCGTCCCCAGGCAGGATCTGTCAACGGATAGGCGACAGACACTTCCCCCAAACTCAATTCCAAAATGTTCTTTTAGATGGTTTGAAATTTTTGGAAATTTCTTCACATGCATGCAGCGCTCCTAGTCCCAATCTTAATCTCAATTTTGCTCTTCGTACCACTATTACTGTTTGTAGATCTTAATTCTTGTATCAGTGTTAGCATTAGTATTAGTTTTGTGGTAGTATTGATATTAGGATGTTTAGTATTAGTAATAGTATTCGAATTAGTATTATTCTTAGTATTAGCATTAAGTATGTGTACTGATGTTAATAGTAGTAGTCGTCGTACTAGCAATAGTTGTCGCACAGTAGTAGTAGTAGCGGTAGCATTAGTATTGGTATTAGTATTAGTATGAGTATGAGTATTAGTATTAGTATTAGTGACTAGTATGAGTATCAGTATTAGTTTTAGTATTAAGTATGTGTACTAATAGTAGTAGTAGTAGCAGTAGTAGTAGTAGTAGTAGTCGTAGTAGTAGCAGTAGTAGTAGCAGCAGTAGTGGTGACATTAGTATTGGTATGAGTATGAGTATTAGAATTAGTAGCTAGTATTAGTACTAGTATTAGTGTTAGGATTAATATGTATTGTTCTTGGTTCTATTCTTAGTACTGCTGTCATTGTTCGTAGTAGTCCTAATCCTGGTATCAGTGTTCATATGAGTAATAGTTTTGTGGTAGTATTGATATTAGGATGGGTATTGCTTTAGTACTAGTATTGGTATTGGTATTTAGTATTAGTATTAGCATCAGTATTAGTATTAGTATTGAATAAAAGTATACATATCAATAATAGTAAATATGAACTCGTGATTATGTTCGTGCTGGTGTTAGTGCCAGTGTCGATGTCAATGTCAGTAATAGTACTCGTGTTAGTATTAGTATCAGTCTGAATGCTGGTTTTAGTATCTGTTTATTATTCACAGAAGTGCTGGTATTAGTATCAGTATTAGAAATAGTTTTGATATGTGAATATACTGATTGGTTCGTACATTTTGAGCTTAATATAATACAGTAATGTATTCGAACAATAGTATATTTGCATAGTTGAAGATTGCGCGAATATATTAGTACGTTGGTGCATGAGTACATTAGTATATTGGTGTATCATGATATTCGTATGTTAACGTAGTAGTATATTAGTATATTATTATAGTGGTCTATTACTACATTTACTATATTCGTATTTTCCCTAATAGCTTATAGGTATATCAATATGTTGGCATAATGGCATGTGAACATGTCAGTGTACTTGCCTTTTACAGTATTCGTATATTAGTACACTAGCATATTTAGTGATAATTAGTGTTAATGCCAGTGCCAATGTCGATGTCAGTCTTTATCAGTCTTAATGATGAACTTAACATCAGTGTAATATTCGCGGACGTGCTAGTATGCGTATCAATACTATGGTTAGTTTTGATATATTAGTCTACTGATAGATTATATAAACAGCTTAGTATACCAACACATTATAATGTATTCGAACAGTAATATGTTTGTATACCTGTATGTTTGTATGCTCTTAGTATATTAATGCATGCGTACGTTCGTGCATGAGTACATTAGTATATTGGTGTGCTATTATCTTCGATTATTAACATATTAGTGTATGAGTATCCTGGTATGCTACTTCATTTATCATATTCGTATATTATCTAACAACTTTTATGGTATATCCATATGTTAGTATACCATTGCCATGTGTCAGTGTACTTGCATATTACAGTATTCGTGTCTCAGCAAGTTAGCATATCAATACAGTATAATCAGACTTTAACAAGTAGTATATTGTCACGTTGGAATCTGGGTATATGACAAATTAAATACGAATATACTACGTTAGTACACGAATGCATTGATATATTTGCTTTTCAGATAGTGGTATGTATATCTGCGGACATTAGTATACGCAGGTGTCTGTTAGTATTGGCATTAATATCAATATGAATATGACTATTGGTAGGCGTAGGAGTGTTAATGTTAATAATAGTATTAGTAATGTGCATATTCGTAATAAAAGCATTAATATAAATGTCAACGTTAGTGTTAAAAGCACTACACAGTAATCTTACTTGAGTCATATATAGAGCAGATTCCAGCATTTCCAAAATATCCAAAATTTCCAAAATTCTCTCCCCTAACTTTCCGGATTTCCAAAATTTCCAAAATTTCCAAATTCCAAAAATTTCCAAAATTTCCCGACCTAGTCGACAGGATTTTTCCAAAACATAAGGGCGGACTTTTTGGAAATTTTGGAAATTTTGGAAATCCGGAAAGTTAGGGGAGAGAATTTTGGAAATTTTGGAAATGCTGGAATCTGCTCTATATATGACTCAAGTAAGATTACTGTGTAGTGCTTACTATGTAGTGTATCAGCACAACCCTCATCCATACACGTGTGCTCTGTAATTCCTTTCTTGGTAGGACACCCGCGCGCCTTATCGTGCTGCTTTCTGGTCTCAGTCTTTTGGTGGTTCCAGGGATACGTTCGGAGGGCTCAAACTCGATACCCCGGAAAAAGCACGAACACGCCGGTGGGAGCGATGTTTTGAAGGGGATGGTCTGTCATGGGGGGGGGTGACCATATATATATATATACATATGTATATGTATATGTATATGTGTATACATACATATATATATATACATACACACCGAGGGCTTGCTCGCTTTGGGCTTAAGGGGGAGATGCTGACAAGATTCAGGCGCTTAGAGCTTTGGGCCTGTGTGTCTACATCGTGGATTTGTGCTACCATTGAGGTTACTAGTAGAGTCACTAGCAAGCCCTGAGGAAATTTTGCGTCTTGGGTGGAGAGGAGAGGGGGTTGAGGTTGAAGGCTTTTTTTGTCACTCGTGCTCGACAAGTCAGACGAGGTTTGACAGGTTAAGGCAAACTACCATAGGTTGAAGGCTTACAGTAGAGAGTTTGGACTTTAGCCTCACTGTGAACACCTTCCGTCACCACCTCAACCATCGACTCTCCATGGCTACTTTCAGCTTTATTTATGTATATCCGGGTGCATGCATTAAAAGATACATGCAGTCTTGACTGTCATCAGGAGCAGCATCATTACAGCTGGCGCTGTCAAAATAATGCCGTCAACACATCGCCATCAGCATTCCAATCTCCTGATCTCTATCATCAACATGGTCATCAACGTCCGTCTCCGCTTTTTAGCATCGGCAAAAGTACCATCCATAACCCAAGGTCATCACCACTAGCGACTCAATGCAAGCACGACTGTGTTACTGCGCAGAGTCACCAGAGTCAATGATCACCGCATGGGTGCTACAAGCTGCTGGATGCAGCGAGTGCAACTACTACGTCTACTAGTTAACCATTTGTAGTGTTGTCCATATCATTATGGCACGGCTCACCGTTATCATTACCACCATCGTCATCATCAACAGCAGCATCATTCTGAAGACGAAGATGATCATGAGACGATGATGACAGTCAGGATGATGCAGATGGTTTTGGCCTTTGCCTTCCTTGCTTGTTGCTGGTCCCAAGAATGCTGTAAACCCCTCCTCCCCAAGCCATGTCAGCGCCGGGAGGCAAGTCGGAAGCTGCCCATCGAGACTTCCCGTCGGCAAGCCTTGTGGCTTTAGTCTTTGGAGGCTTACGGGTTAGTGCGTTGTTACGACTATCATGATCATCATTAGTATCATTATAACAATGGTACTACAACACTACTACTCCCGAACTACTACTATACGACGACGACTACTACGACTACTACGCAGTATATTCTTAGTCTTCTCACTATTACTAGGTAACCAGGTATTACTAGTGTACATAAAGTCGCTGCTTTAACATCGTCTGCATGGCTCTCAAGTTGCATCGAAGTAGGCTTGGCAGGTTTGGAAACAATGTGGAGGGTCCTTTTAAAAGCACCCTTTAGGGCCATACAGAAACCTTCGCAGGTCCCTCAGACCCCTTTAAAACAGCACTCTTATATGGATCGCAAGAAGGGGCCTGGCCAGTCGCCAGGGTTTCGGGGTTTAGGGTAGAGGTTAGGTACTGCCCCCATACAGTAATAGTCTATAATAGGGCTACTCTTAACGTTTTACTATATCATAATATCTATATAATTAAGATTACTCAACTATTACTGAGTGGGGGCCGTACCCAAGGTATAGGGTTCTAGCGCACGCTAAATCTCCGCCCAACAACATGAGGCAAATCCTACTATACCAAGCACCTTTCTTGAATTTCGGAAGAAGTGCTGTTGGGCCAGGACCCTATAACAAGAATCTAAGGTAGCCACAATTTTCTTAACCAGCAACCTACATTTGAGGGTCTAGGTAAGCATCCTCCCCCTCAACTCTGATCCACGGAACCCCTCCTGCTCCCTCTAATCCTGCGATTGTAGCACCCTAAAAAGCCTAAAACGCTCGGACCCTTTTCTGCACTTCTCGAAGAGCCGAAACAAAAGATTACGACACCACACCTCTACAGCCCTCAACCACAAAATCGTGACTGACCATCCTCTGTCTTTTCGAACTGATCCTTTGGCTAATCTGTTTGGTACTGCCCCCCATACAGTAAGAGTCTATAATAGAGCTACTATTCAGGTCCTAATATACCTATATATCTATGAATATTATTCGACTATTACTGAGCGGGGGCCGTACCCAAGTAATCTGTTTCATGAGGAAAGACTTCCTAGGATAAGGCGATAGCCCAAAAAACTCCTCACTACGGCTCATGGACAAAATCCTGCATTACCCACTCTAAGGAAGATACCATAATTCCCATAGTTTAGAGTCCTTGGGGTCATGCAGGATTTTGTCCATCAGCCGTACCACTCCGCACTCCAAACCCCCAAAACAAACCTTCTACCGTTCAACGTGCAACCCTGAAGCCTGTTACAATCCACCCTAAACCTGAAACCCTAAAACCTGCTACAATCCACCCTCAACCCCAAACCCTAAAACTACTACAATCCACCCTTTTTACCAAACCCCAGCGCCCCAAAACCGTGAAACCTACAACCGACCACCGTCCAAAGTCCAAGGAGCAGGTCCATGTTTCTGCAGCAGAGCCGGCAGCGTATGTATACCCCGCCTGCTTGGAAGTTCATCGGACTTAGTCAGTAAGGTTATAAGTACTGTAATTGCGGTTATAAGTAATCAAACATCGTGGGGGGGTGGTTAATATGTACTGTTACTGTACTACTGTACTACAACTGTAGTTAATTACTCCTGGCAGCCTCGGAAAGGGCTTGGGCTCTCGGGCTTTTCTGGCACAAAACCCTCGGGTTGGGAAGGCTCAAGGTTTTAAAACCTCACGGGCTTCCCCCAAACCACAAAGCTCCCTAAAACCGACTATGAACCGACAAACAAAGGGGGGGTCTTCATACTTAAACAAGGATTAAACCTTCTACCATAATTATCAGAGGGAACCCCCAACCTTGTATGGGTAATGCTTAGCAATTACTGTTGATGATATAAATCCTGCATTACCTTAAGGACCCTAAACTATGGGAATTATGGCATATTCCTTATTATGGGTAATGCAGGACTTATATCATCAGCCTAAACCCTAAACCCTAAGACCTTATAGATCTCTTAAAGGAGCCCCCCTTAAAGGTACCCTTCTAGACCCCTTTGAGGGAACCCTAGGATTTACATCACCAACCGTTACCTTGCCTCGGTGCAGGTCGCCTGGCAAGTTTCCGCGGAGCGAACTCCCAGGCCTTCGGTGAAGGCTTCGTCGGGCTCTTAGAGTGGTTCAGGGTTTTAGGGCTTAGGGTTTAGGGCTTGTAGGGTTTATGGTTTAGGTTTTAGGGCTTAGGGTTTAGGGCTTGTAGGGTTTATGGTTTAGGTTTTAGGGTTTAGGCTTTAGGGTTTTCGGGTGTAGGGATAAGAATAGGCTCCAGGTTTAAGGATTTAGGGTCAATACCGGGCTTGGGGCTTGCTTGGACTTCGGACCCAGATTTGGGGTTTAGGGTCTGGGTTCTTCTTGAAGGTTTGGGGTGGCCGTTTAGACAGCTCGAACCCTCCCTGTTCTTTCAGGATTTTAGCCTTCATTTTCAAGAAAACCTGGAGGACTGTAGGTGTTGGAGCCCTGCGGCCCATGACCCAGGCTCTCGAGTTTTCTCATGACTAGCTAGTGGAACCGTAAAAGAAGCAAAATACATCGAACACGCAGCTTTCAAAAAGGAAAGGGGCTTCAAATAGTCTTAGCAGGTGTTTAAGAGTATTTGGGAGAACTATTGTAGGTGCGGGTAAGTCTGCTTAAAAAGTCTGCCCCACTCTAAAACACGAGGCCCTCACGAGGCTCACGTCTTCAGATGTATCTGAATATTCCACAGCACCCGCATGTCTTAGCCTCGGCATGTAGATGCCCAGCGCACTGCAAGTACAGAAACTGGCTTTAGGCTCTCATCAAAACCGAAACCATCGGCTCTTCCCCGCCAGTATTGTATGTCTTCATAACTACTACCCTTTTTGCAAACCCTCTCTCTCTCTCTCTCTCTCTCTCTCTTGAAACCTAAACCCCGGTTCCTTAGTGGCACCAAATTAAATTTATACTCGACCCACGAAATGGAACGATCATATGGCACGAAAGAAGCACATTGCATAAGCAAAACATGGGGATATCCCCATAAAATGCTTATGCTTCTGTGCTTTTTAAAGGGCCCTAAGATCAGACTCAGAGCAGGGCAATCATGCCGCACTCCGAGAGCATCGGGAAAGGCGTAGCTGCACCTCGAAGCCGGAACAGGGTTAGGGTTTAGGGTTCTCCGTCTCTCTCTGGCTCTGACTGTGATAAAATTTATAGGGACCCTGCAAAAAAGTAGGCTTTTTGGTTACTCTGAGGCAGAGTTTAGGCCATAATTAGCGGCGCCTGAATAACAAGAGCCAGAACAGCATAACAATATCACAGTTCTACGAGCATTTTGAATGCATTGTGGCTGAGCAGTTTCGAGGACAAAGGCGCTAATGGGAGTTTGGGCTTCACACAGCATGCCTGAAATGTTGCTCGTCTAGGCTGCTGTTCGGTCCCATTCCCCCCACCCCCCCACTGAAGCCTACCCTAAACCCCAATCCTAAATCGAACGCCCGCTGGACTGCAGCTGCCCAGTGACGGCAGCGGAATGCACGTTGGCAGCATCGCGCCGACTAAGAAGCCTCAACTGTATCAAAGGGGAAGAGGAGGGACGCTTAATGGGGACCCCTACCCTATAGTGGGCTATATCATGGGTATATAATAGCTATGTTAAGGGTATATACTGTAGTTAGGGTATCCTAAGGTTGTTGGGCCATTTTGGGCCCGTGTGGGCCCCCCTGGTGGGCCTCTGGGTTCGGGCCTCTTCGTTGCATTCTTTACGTCTTACATTGTCCTAAACCCTTTTTTTGAGCAGGGACTGCAATGCACCAAGCCCTGAATCCCTTCAGCCAAGCATCAAATGTCAGCACAACCCTTTTTTGAGTCACGGGCTGGGCCGGACGTCAGCACAACCCTAAACCCCTAAACCCTGAACACCCTAAGCCCTAAACCGCTCAGGCCCAGCCTATCACAAAGACTTGCACTCAGAGTCCAGTTCTTCTCAGCTGGGGTATGCAAAGTCCTGCTCAAGACCTGCCACAGCTACTCCGGTATCGAGCTTGTACAGTAACCCAACAGAGAGCTGCCCTTATACATATATATATATATATATATATATGTATAAATAAATATATATATATATATATATATATATATATATATATGTATAAATATATATATATATATATATATGTATATATAGATATTGAATATGCTATATAGTATACGAACCTCAAAGGCCAGGGACCACTCTTGCAAACGAAGATGGAGGGCTCGGGCTCTGTCATGTTCCATCCCTCTGCGCAGTGTGCGATGCACACCTCGTCGTGGGCCTGCAGGGCTAGCTTGGCAAGGTGATGCGGTACAAGCTGTACAGGATCCCTTGCGCCGACTGGGACAACAGAACAAGCTACCGCAACTGGGCTTTGTCTGAAGTAGTAGCCGGAGAGAAAAAGTGCACACTTCTTTTTCGTCATGGTTCCTTTCGGGAACAGGTTTTGTAATCCCTGAAATTGCAAGCATAAGGTTTCGAGAAAAACGCACGATCTAGACACATCCAGATGTCAGAGCTCTGCACAGTGAAGGCACACAGCCACCAGTGGAGGCCACGAAGGAAAACTGTGGGGTTCATGGAGTACAAGCATGATAGTCTGTCCCAGACCATATTTGCAGAAAGCTCAATGCACACAGGAAGGCAGTGTAGCAGCATGACAGCTAAAACAAGTTGCAGCAAAAACAACTGCAGCAGCGGTGCACCCGACGGCCCTGTTTTTTCCGAGCTCCCATCATTGCCTACTGTTAACAGATACAGACATGTTCGTGTTGTCAAGGTGCTTGACACTGAGCGTGTCCTTGATAGTGTAGTAACGATCTGCTGCCTCCGCAGATGCTATCTACGCAGGCATTTTCCTTCACCGCTAGTGAAAGAGAACTATGACACCAGCACAGAACCCTCACTTGCTCGCATGTACGCGAAGCAATTACTCTGTTGGTTTTTCGTTGGTTCAAAGATCACAAAAACATGAGTAACTGCACTCCGGCTCTGTTATTGATATGGCAGGTTCTCCACTGTCAGACTGTGGCTGTATTCCGGCACAGCCCGTAAATCCAAAGCCTCAACCCCAAAGCACTAAACCGCCTGCCGCCTACACTGCACACGAAGCCTGATTCTGTTTATTTCTGGGCGTGGAATGCTAAACTCCAGCTCCTAAACCATATGAACCAAGCTCAGAGGGGGCTAAACCCTAAATCTAAACCCTAAACCCTAAACAATAACCCTAAGGCCAGCCCAGTGGGCAGAAAAGCGCACCTTTGCGGTGCAGTCGTGGGAGTACGCAATTCCATTCAAGCCGGCCTGTGCCTCAAGGGTTTAGAGTTGGGGGTTTAGGGGCTGAGGGTTTAGAGCTTTAGGGGCTTGGGGTTTAGGGGTTTTGGGTTCTGGGTTCGCCAAGGCCGTATCCGGCACGCAAAACTTTAAAAATTCAGAAGTGCAAGCAGGGGAAGGGGTCTGAGTTCGGTCGCTGATAAGAGTCATGGTAAGAATCAGTCACAAAACTCGGTCGGAAGTGTTTTCGAAAACGCGAACGGTCCAGCCGGGTTGGCTGTCAGCCGAGATGCCTGATGGAATACTGTCTTTGCGTTGTCGGTCCGTATCTGTCTGCAAGATGTTGACAGCTAGCAGGATCATGTTGATAACCCTGCCAAGGCAATGCAGAAAACCTCGGTGTTCCTGGGTTGTCTATTTAAGAAGTACTGCTTCCATGGCTCTATTTGCTTCTAAAGTTGTTCTCGTAAAGAATGAGAGCAGACAAATTTTCTCAATCGCTATGTATAACTAGTGTAGACAGCAGCAGGAACGAAAAGCCCCTAACCCTCCATGAACAAGGTGGCCTAGCAAGCAACTATGGGAGCGTCCAAACATGGCAAGCTCTTCGTGAACTCTCACGGACAATAACGGCGCTCCATGCATGCACGTCAGACTGAGAGAGCGGGAAACACTTGTAAAGCCACGAAGACTGCAAAACCCTGATTCAAACGTACAGCGCCAGCAACCCCTAATGTGCGACACGTCTAAACTCCGGAAGTGCCGGCTCAGGTGCAACGGATACAAAATCGCAAGGGTCCAGGGTTTGAAGTCGACGGCCGCCCGTGACGTTCGTGTCATTGGTGTCGTTGGTCTCTGTGCCTATACTCGAAATCTCGGGATTTTGGGAGTAATGTAAAACTAGAACGGGGCTTTGGGAGGCATATTATGCGACTACACTACAATTATGTTCGGGTGTATACGGGAATCTACAATTATGATATATTCAGGTCAATGAGGGCGATACTACTACTACTACTACTACTACTACTACTACTACTACTACTACTACTACTACTACTACTACTACTACTACTACTACTATATACCACTACTACTACTACTACTACTACTACTACTACTACTACTACTACTGCTACTACTACTACTACTACTACGACTACTACTACTACTACCACTACTACTACTACTACTACGACTACTACGACTACTACTACTACTACTACTACTACTACTACTACTACTACTACTACTACTACCTAGCTACTACTACTACAACTACTACAACTACTACTACTACTACTACTGCTACTACTACTACTACCTAGCTACTACTACTACTACTACTACTACTACTACTACTACTACTACTACTACTACTACTACTACTACTACTACTACTACTACTACTACTACTACTGCTACTGCTACTGCTACTGCTACTACTACTTCTTCCACTAGCATGCCTATATTACACGCAGGGGCTCGAAACGAAGCCGATGATCCATCAGAGCAACAAAAGAAATAGTCATCACATCAGCAATAGCAATAGGTATGTAGCTATACGGCTATATAGCTATAGCAATAGTAACAATATGAGGGATGATGTGGTCCAGCTGCCTGGAAACTAAAGGAACTTACTCTAAACTCCAGACAGCATCTCAAGGACGATTGTAGTTTCGCCATACCGTGGAAGGCCATCCAGGTACAAGTACCACATCGAAGCTTGATCAACGATGCCAGCGAACCCATGATGATCATCATCATGACCAGGATGGTGACCACCATCAAAATAACTGATCAATCACCACCATCATCCTCCTCCTCATCATCATTACTAATGCCACCCTCAACCCACAAGCCTTGTGAACTTAAGCTCCGAAACTGCTCTTGCCAAGCTGCTGATGTTGGTACAGTTGATGGTGTCCGCCATCTGTACGGAAGAGCGATGGCTTGGGATGGTCTCGGGGCCTTAATGAACAAACTGGGGCTCTGGCGCTGTATTTATAGTATTGTGGTAGTGCCTACATGTGCAAGGGGATATCAATAAAGAATACTTTCCGACTCCTAGAGTACGGATGGTCGTGGAAGATTTTCCGGCACTGAGCCAAAAAAACAAACAGCGTGGAGCAGTTAGCTGTGACTGCTTGATAGACTTGGCACTTCGGGGGTTTGCGTAACATAGGGGCCTCAATAATTACCTACATTATTTGGGAGGTTCCTTAATATAGTTATAATATAGTATACCCCAAACCCTATTCTAACTATTAAAGCCTCTATATTATAGTACCCTTGTAGATCCCTTATGGTAGCCCCTATACAAAGACCCTTTAAAAAGGAGCATACCAGCCAACACCTCATCGGGCCTGTTCGATCTGGACGGCAGCGGCCGTCTCATTCACCCGGCATTGGTAGGGCTTCGGCCGACCTCAGTCATGGGTTAGAAGCGGCCCCCACCCTGTAATAGTGGTATAATAGGAATATAACAGGACCGTGATATAATCGTTATAGTCACTATTACAGGGTGGGGGCCCCTTCTAAGTCATGGGTGTAAGCCCTAAGCACACCTGTCACAAAACTGATGTTAACCTCATGACACTCTACTCTGCAGCAGGGCCTATTTGTCTAGTCCCGACCCCGAAAAACCTGAAAACGCTAAACCCTTGAGACCTAAACCATAAGCCGAATAATGCCGAGCTCCTGACCAAGATCTACTGTAGGTTATACTCAACATGTTGAGCCGAACCTGTTTGTTGTGCTTTTGCGTAGGTTCCGCGGACGGTTGATGGGGTATTGTAGGGTTCTACCGGAGCTTCATGCATGGAATATTAAGACTGGGTTCACACATCCTTAATTATAACTAGTGTTTGTCTGCTTATATTCCGGGCCTTACGTATCACGTGAGGGGTATAGAACCAAGGTTTGAAGCAGGAGCTGGGCCTTCAAGTGGTTCCCCTTAATGTAATATCTGGGGTCGACCTAGAGATGTTGTGCTGCACACCATTCGACAAATATGTAGCACTAGGACTCGCGGCACATTCGGGCTTACTCTGCTAGTTCGCGGCTATCGGACTCTGCAATTTCAACATCCCGGACCAAACTTGGCTTGGGGTTGGGGGTTTAATTTAAGGATTATATAGGACCATATAGGGCCTTAGGCATCAAGCTGCGGCTTCAGGGCTTTGGGGTTTAAGGTTCAGGGTGCAAAATGTCCAGCCCAACATCCTCCATTCCAACCGTCGCTGCCCCTTGAAGGGTGCTACGGCTCGACAAATGAACCAGGACGCCGTAAAGCCATAGTCGATCCTATACCGCACACTCTAGGAACAAATCAAGCCTAACAAGTGCAGTTATGCTCTTAGACCAGCGTCGTGGCACCGACGAAGTTTACACTACAAGCAGCAAAAACGCTCCGCGCACATACCGTATCTGAGAAAAGTTTTAAAAGTGCACAGCTGCCCAGTCCGAGGTTGCTGTACCGTGAGCGAGAGTCCTCTGGACCCGAGGTACACCAGACAATGAACCACGTGTCTAGCTGTGGTGCCTCTGCCCGATCCTCAGGATCACCATCGAGCCGGAGTGAAGTGAAGGATCGGCACACACAACTCACGGACGGACACGCTCTGGCATTCCTCATTTCCATGGTCGTATGCCAGAGTAGTCAGCTTTAACACGTAGCCGCCTCCTGGCCAGGAAAAACAGATCCTTGAACCGCCTCTCGTGGCAGGACATTGCCTGCGATGAAGCACCTGTGAACCATCATCCCTTTGCCAAGCCAGTGATGCACCAGCCAATGTAAGAGGCTTCGTCGTGCACACTCGGGCAGTCCACTTGAAGGGTTTACGGCATTAGGGTTCAGATTTCGGGTAGAGTTTAACAAGAAGCACCCTCGACTACTCCCCAAACCCTAAACCCTACCCCCTAAATCCGAAACCCCGATCGGGGGATCGTCACACAGAAGTTGCATGCAGCAAGGCCACCCTCGAAGCCAGGGTTGCCTCGTTACATTTGGGGATCGGATTCCCACATGGGGACTACAAGGGTTCCATAGGGTTCCCAAAAGAATGCCATAAGCGTGCCTGTGCGAGTACGAGAAGGGTTCCTCTACGGTTTCCGTGAGGATCCTTTTAAGGTTGTGCGGGTACACTGGGGGTACTATAAGGGTTGCTGTGAGGTCACTGTAGGGTTTTCTTTGGATGCACAGATTCTTTCTATCCAGGGTTTACAGCTTTAGGGCCTAGGGCCTCTTGGGGGTGGTGAGTTTCGGCGCTCACACTCGGACAATCCACATATGGTTCGAGGTCTGTGGTGTGAGACTGCACTATCTGGGAGCGTCTGGTAACAACTAAAAGAGTGTGGATGTGAATTGTAGTTCCCTCCCCTCTCAAGATCCTCAGCTCGTCACACCTCTACATTGCTTGTCGTGAGTTTAAGGTTTGTCGTTTTGGAGAACGAGACAAGAACGACCTATACACATGTAGCAGTGTTAATTCTTTGCATAAGGGCCTTAGTAGCTAGAATTCGGTTTAGATGCTTTTCTGATATGCTTGTATTATGCTCTTTGCTGGTTTTGGAACATCCTGGGCCTTAGGCAGGAATTGCGTCATAAGTTTAGTGAGTTAGAATAGGGTTCCTTGAAGGGCTTAGCAATGTGGGCTAGGACCAGGTCTGAAGTTGACTAGTGCGCGACATAGGGCAATGATACTTCGTGTCTGCACTCCCACACGATATACACATGCAGATGTGTGCATGCGTTCATATGCAATGCATCGGCGTGGAAAATACGTTCGAAATCTTGTGTCTATGACTTGTTTTCGTCTCCCCAAGCGTACATCAATCTTGCTGCGCGAAGAAGTACATCCTCATTTCGCGACAAAACCCGAAACCGCACAGGATGTGTCTCTAGCAGCAGTCAGTGTCCAATGCTGATCTATTGAATTGACGGTATGACATGTCTATAGTACCACAGTCGGCCTTGCACGAAATGAGATCGGTCACAAACTATGAGGTACAGCACTAACTAATACTGCGTACTTCATTCTCAGCCCACTTCCACATAAGGAGCCCGACCTGATTCTAGCCGATTGGAGAGGATGTAGCCTTCATAATACCAACCAGAAAAAGCTTTTGGGGTATATTATAGTACTGCATAATCACCATAACAAGGAACCCTGAGGAATAATGCTTCAATTTTTCCAGGCTTCGATTCGATACTGAACTCTTGAAGCACCAGACTCTATGAGGCCTAAACACCAGACACCCTGTAAGCCCTAACCCCATATAACCAATGCCACACAGCCCGAAACTTCAAGCCTTTAGAGTCTCAGCTTCTCAGACTCCCAACCACAGATCTGCACCAAGTGGCAATAGGCCCAGCAGTCTGCACCCACCGTCTTGTTGTCACCTCGGACGGAAGCTCAACTACCCTCCATTTTCCTACAGTCGCGGGTCGTGGAGAGTCTAGTGTAGCAGTTTAAGCTTGTTTGAGGGCCCGCTTTGCATCCTTACCCGAGCCCCTAACCAGCCTCACCTGGGCTTTTGCCAGAGCCCACAACACAAGTATCCCGAAGTGCAGCATAGCAAACCTCACTCCCGAAGAAGCAATAACCCGAAAACCTAAGCTGCAACCTAAACAACCGGATGCACTTTTTGGTGCTGCTCTTGTTGCCGTAAACCCTAGCCTAAACCCGAAACAGCCCACAAAAAAAAAAAAAAAACTAAACCCTAGCCTAAAACCGAAACCCCACAAAAAAACGTCACTGTTGCTAGCCTTCAAACTCCTAGCGAGGAGTCCTCGCCTGGCTGGGCTCAACCTGTGACCTTCAGCAAATGATCTCAGAGTTCCTGCACCATAGGGGCCTTAACAACAAGAGCAGGGTGTTGACAGTAAATTATTCTATAAGTCTAGAAGGAACTACAAGGGTATAATTTCGGTATGAGTATACTATAAGTATAGAGGAAACTATACCGTAAGAGTATCCGTAATATACAATGCGGCGGGATCGGCAAAACTTGTGGACTTCACGACCTTGGCCCGCGATTATGGTAGTTGTCTTAATTGGGGCCCCTATTGGGGAACCCAAAAAAGACTGCGGCACCGGCATGAAAAAGGAACCTAAACTGTACCCTAATTTGCAGAACTACCTTTTTATAAAGTACATCGGGCCGAGAAAAAGTAGAGGCGTTCCAGCGGGTTCAGTTAGCCAGTCAATACGTACCTCCACTCCCAGTACCTCCATCAATGCCACAGTATCTCGATCAAATCTAGACTGGGTGGTCGTTCGATCCGGCAATAGTTGCACCAATCCTTCCACACCAAATGCAGATGCAACGTGGTTAGCTTTTGCCACTCTTGCAGAAAGGCCCTTCTGTTGAAATCCTGTCACTCGCCCTCCCTCGCACTTCAGCTGCAGACAAGGCACATGTGCTTCCCACGCTTGACTCGTAGTTGGGCGTAGGGCACACGGCAGGCGAGACAGTCGGAAGGTCCTCAACGGGTAGCTTTAGCGAGTTCTCGCTCAAAGCGGCCTGACTTGACTAGGAGTGACTTCATGTTCAAAAACACAAATAACCCTAGAACTCTTAAAGATATTGTCGCGATATGTATGCGTATGTACACACACATAAATATATAATTGTATACATGTATAATTATGTGTTTGCATATATAGATATGTATGTATGCGTGTGTGTGTGTGTGTGTGCGCGTGCGCGTGTCTGTGTGTCTGCGTGTGAGGGCGTGTGTGCTGCCTGTAACGGGTAGGAGTCTTTCTGCACTTCGCGATTCATGTATCTTGATGTTCACGTACATGCTTATGCCTGTACACAGTGTACAGCTACTTGCTTCCTGACTCATCTTTAGTAGTATACACACTTACATATATATATATATATGCACATATACTGCCTCCGCTCCCCAAAAAACAAAAGCATCCGGTGGCTATGTTTTCGGCATCGCCCACGAGTCAAAGCCGATAGCAGCGCAGCACAAGTAGCATTTTGCAGCATTGGTGGTTAATTAGGGTCTCTAAACCCTGGACCCACAACCCTAAGCTTAATCAGCCAGTCACAGTAGCTACGCAGCTGACATGGGTCCTGATTAGGCAAGCGAACGACAACGACGAACACGATGACCGACGACTGCCTCTAGCGGCTGTGGGGGAGGCCATAGACCTTGCTGATTGCAGGCCCTATGTCAAAGCCCCATGGAATCAATGATTGATTCGTAGACCACGGCAAGAATCAATCCCTAAACCCTACTTGGAGGGTCGGGGGACTTAGTAAGTGTAGGTAATAAATAGACTTATTATAAGTACCCTAAAAGGGACCCTAATTGGGGTTATCGTACTTATAAGTCCCTAAACTAACCAGTTACTAAGTCCCCCGACCCTCCAAGTAAACCCCGGATCTTCTGAATTTCACCCCTTGCACGAGTCCTGGGTGAAGGAGCCATCAGCCTGGAATTCTGGTAGGGGTTCGGCACTCGCACAATCCAGGCGAGCCATACAGGCTTCAAGGGTTTCGGGTTGCAGAGAAGCACGGATAGCTTGGGGAGAGGGCAGTGCTTGACAAAACCTTGGCCAAAAGAGTTTGGCCAAGTTCTGATGTGGTCCCAAAAGCCACTGGATCAGGGCTTTGAGGTTCTTTCGGGCTTTAGGGAACGTTTCGGGTTCAGGGTGTTTGGGTTTTGGTTCGTTTCGGGTTATAGGTGATTTTGGGGTTTAGGGTTCGTTTCGGCTTTATGGTGTAGGGTTGCGGGCGTTAGGGGTTGGGATTTAGGGCTGGGGTATAAAATTAGTTTGAATAGCTGGTGACCGGTTCCTGGCTGATAACCTCAGCTGTTGTGGCTATCATACGCCATGGCATTGCGCAGAAGCCCGTAATGTTACGACGAATATGCTTCTCATCGGCGTTGATGTTCGAGTCCCGATCTCCTGCTATCGTTCCTGGAATGAAATTTGTAGAGGGCTGCCCAAATCAGACGAACGGTCTTTGGGAGAGACTTGAGCCCAAGCTAAACCCTTTACCCTAATCCCCAATATAGAGGCCTTAATAATTAGAGTAGGTTTTTGGTGCCCATTATACTGTTCTAACAGTAAGGCACCACCAAAAGAGTATTGGTAAAGATTTAGGCCCCTGTAGTAAATCCCAAACCCAGCACACAGGCCTGGCACTGCAGAGACGCAGTGCCGAATAGATCGAAGCCCAGGTCAGCACCTGGAAGTGGCTGCATTCGGGGTCCAGGGCCACAAGGTTACCTTACCCTACCAGAACCTACGCTTTTGCGGCGTCCCCATAAATTCCATATTATAAGGTTTGGAATAAGAACCTACCAAAAAATGAAGTAAGTTATGGCAGTTTCTTAGGGTTTAGGGGTTAAGGGTTTGAGGGCGTGGAGTGCATCGGGCGCAGAGTTTAGGAGATTTAGGGTCGCGGGTATTGAGGGCTTCGAGGGTGTGGATTGGGCTTCGGGCTTCGGCGGTTTGCGGCCTCTCGAGCCTCAGATGTTTGGGTAAGTGTATAATTAGAGTTGCTAGCTCGTCCGAGTTTCCGGCCTACAAGTTGCGATCGGATGGACGGAGAGTTTGAGGCTTGGGATTCATGGTTCGGACTTCTCTTCTCGTTGGGTGAGGAGTACAAAAACTATTCGGCTTCAGGCTTCGTGTTGCAAGCGTCGCTGAGCATCGCAGTTCTTTAGGGGTCGTGGTGTTGAGTTCGGGATGCTAACAGGGCCCACAGAAGTAAAGCCTCGAATCCACTCTTTCTGCCGTGAGTCCAGGAATGCCACAAGGTCTCATGCCTTGTGTCTATAAAGTACGATAGACTATATGATATTAATCTATACTATAAGAGACTATATTAGTTTACTCTAGGACTTTAAGATGCATCTATCGGTAAGGCCCGGGCTAATGGTGCACGCTTCGCCAGTGCGCTTGCCCAGGCAGTCGCTGCTCGTTCCGCGCATGTTGGGAATCTCAGTGCAACATACATCGAGACGCTGAAACATGCTGAAACACCGACCTTGGGCAAAGAGAGCGAGAGAGAAAGACGCTCGCCTCTCACTCTCGTCCGATCTACCTCTCACTTCTCACTAGTACCTGCTACCTGCTCCTGCTTTATGCTTCGTCTTCGTCTCTCTCGCTCTCTCTCCCTCTCTCTTGCTTGCTTGCTTGCTGGAGGGGATGTGGGTACTCTCTCTTTGTCTCTTGAGGCCCTTACTGGAAGCCTCAATCCGGAAAGCTTCAAGCGGTTGTAGCTGAATGAGGCCCCGGCCCCACGGACACAGGGCTTCGGTGTACACGTGGGCCCAGAGCTCATCTCCGCATTGTGGGTCACAGCTCCTTGTGGCTGGCAGCTTGCTTCATCTTTGTGCAACCGCACAGCAGACCCCATCCCCCGAAGATATAACCAGCAGTTTTTTCTTGCTCAAATTATTTTATAGATTGCCGTGAGAAACCATCTAGAATCTGCAATGGCCCAAACAAGTCTCAACTCCTACAAGTTCAGTTCAATAGACCTACAACGCAATAAAACCCTCTGAAAACCCTTGCGAGAGTATATGAAATATGAAACCTAAAACCCTACAACCCATACTATTTCAAAATCTGGTAAAACTCTGATGGTAATCCCAGAAAACCTTTCCACAACCCTGCAAAAAAGCCGGTCCTGCCATTTCCTTGAAGCCGGCGCTACTATCAGGCGCCTGCACCCCGTACTTGGTCGAAGGCTGGAAGGCTAGCGACTGGATATACTTTTTGATAAAGTGTGTCTTAAGGGCTCATAGCGTTGATAGGGTTCTGTAGATCAGGTAAGCAGCCAGACAAGGTCCTCGGTTGTTCCAGCAGTTTCATACTTGTCGCTGGCCTTTTCGTAACTCACCTCTTACAATGACAAAGTGACGGTGCAGATATGGCAGCACCGTACCGAAGGAAGTTGATCAATACAAAACCCTGGTTCTTCATAGAACGATGCTTAGTGTTGTTACCGTGTGGAAAGGCTTCTTCTTACAGAGCTCGTCGTAGTTTCTGGAAGCTAAGCCGCCTCGCCTTTGGCCTCACCACACCGTTCAAAGACAGCCTTCCCGAAACCCTAAAACCCTGAAACCGTAAAACCCTAAACCCCTAAATCCAAAAAACCCTAAAACTTAGGCAGCCTCTTCGCACATGAGGAGTGTGGCGTTGCTGTCAAGGCTGTATCCCGGAGCGCAGAAAGCGAAGCAGACCTCTCGGAGGTTTTTGTCGGAATCCCCTTTACGAACGGTTAGGGTTTAAGGTCTAGGGATTTAGCGGTTTCCAGCACTCACAACTAGACAAGCAGGCGAGGATCCAGGTACCAGAACGATCAAGCACATGGGCTACTCCAGGCTGCATTGGCTTTAAAGTCGTCCTAGCTGTCTACCAGGGTTGGTGAAAACACATCTTCCGGCCACCTAATCTTCCACAGACATGCTCATTCCAATGTCATCTCGCGATCACGTTCGGCATGCATCTTCCACCCTATTCGGCCTTTGCAGCCGTCTTCGATTCAAGAGTCTTTGAACGATGTGATGCTGAATCACACCAGGCTCCAAGACCCAATCTTGCCTAGATCACTTTGCTGTATTGCTCGTTCCCTGCATGCATGCCACTTGCAAAAGAATTCACGAATACGCATGCCGCATGCAGCTCCCACATGATCGTCTTAAACTTCATGCTGCGTGCAAAAGGAGTTCGCGATTACTCACGCAGTCAACTCATCGAGCGTGTCACGAACTTTGACAATCCTGCGACAGCATCCAGAACCTTGCTCACATTTCTCATGCAGAAAGTCCTGAATACGCATGCAAGCCAAGAACCAATCAACCAGAACTGACCAGAGTAGCCAGCATTGCATAGGAATTCTCCCATCACGTAGCAACTCTCAGAATTCAGGAAACGCAACCAGAGCTGTTTTTGCACAAATTCATGAATGCGCATGCAGACAAACATCCAATCAAGCAACAACTCGCAGCCATCGTTTCATAGTAATACCACATCATGTGGCAACTCTCAGAAATCAAGAATCTCAGCCAGAGCAGCCATGATGTGTTGCACCCACATGTTTTTGTCGGTACACCTCGTACAGGAAGGGATCGCAAGTAGGTCACATCCATGCAGCAATATCAATTCGAAGTGCCATGATGTAACATCCCGGCAGCTTCCAATTGTTCCGCGCAGCAGAGTCGAATGACACGAGCTCGCTCCAACCGCCACGGCACAAGGAACCGAGAGTCATGGTTCGGTCACAGCGGGTTAAGGAGTTGTTAGGGGGCGAGCCAGGGCATCTTATTTGAGAGACGAAACAAGACGACCAGACCAGGAACGAACGAGAACGATTGTTCCACCGCCAATTGTCGGGTCAAGCGGGCAAGCGAAGCCGGTACATTGACGGGGGAGGGCGTGGCTGAATAGCGAAGCCACGAAAAGGAAAAACGTTCACATGAAGTGGGCATGTGCTTATCGACCAACGCTCGCCTCTCTCAAAAGCTTGAACGCACTCACGACTTGAAGCTCCCGTCTTTGTAGCACATTCATTAGTCACAGCAGCATCTCGAGTCCCAAACAGCGCGGACGAGCATCACATGAATTCATGGAATTCACGAATGACTTTATATACATGTATAAACATCGACATGCAACGGGAAACTTTACATGCAAGACATGCCAAACATGCACATGCATCAAATTCTAAACATGCATGCTTGCTCGCACTCATGGGACTCCATTCTTCAGGGGTCACAGGCTTCGGGGGCAGCGGAGTATGGCATGGCAATGTACGAGAAAGAGAGTAACATCTAGGGCAAAAAGGAAACCTACGTTCCTGCCCCAAAACGCCAGAGTAGCAACAACTATAGAACTGCGCCCCAAAGAGGCGTACAATGACATTGCGAGGGACATATGAGCACTCTACCGTCCCCCGTCATGAATGACGTCAGCGGCGATGGGCCCTGACGCATCAGCTGTGGATTTGGCACCGACTCCTCCAAGTTGATCGTTTGCGGGATATCACGAAATTGTCACGCTTTCCTTTCACCACCTCCCTTTTGTCGATCTGAAATGATCTTAACACCACGGAACGTCTCGGTTCCACTCGGAAAGCAATGCTCGACCGTTCAGACAGACCGATGCGTAGTTATGTACGGCTTTTCGCGCTGCCACTGGCATCGTCAGGAGCGGGAGTCTGGGCCTCTGAGGAAGCGGCCGCAGTTTCCGTTGTTGCCTCTAGCTGCTTTGGCTTGGTTCTTCGCCTGGGCAGCTGAAACGGAGTCGCTGGGAGCTATGCTATCACCTCCGGAGTCATTGGCATTGGTGGTTTCGGTCTTTGCGTCTGCCTTAGCTTTCGCCTTGGCTTTGGACTTGTTCTTCGATTTGGCTCCTCCCGTCTGGGAGTCTCCTTGTCAGAAGGCTTGACACGGACACGGCCATTCATGTCAACGTTCGTTCGATTCTGACCGCAAGTTGCGATTGCCTTCATTGGAAGGAGGGCGTCCGCATGCTGGATGTCCTGTATAGTGAGCGAGCAGCATGCAATGAGACCCATCAAGCTTATGCCACCAAAAGCAACTGGTCCCACGAGTTGTCCGAGGTAGGAAGCCAGTCTGACCCACAAGAGTAAGTAGACCGCCGTCGCAACGTTCAGACTAACTGTGAACACTTGTCCGACCAGTAAGAACGGAGCCGAAACTATGACACGCGAACTTGGGACGCTGCATAGAAGCTGTTCCGAGTACACCTGAAGCAGATACCAAGCAGAACATGAAGAACAGAACCATCAGTAGGAATGCGAAGGCAACAGCCTGAATGAGTGTCAAAAATGGGAACATGAGACCTATGATCACAACCAACCCGACAAACACAACCAAGTTCGCAATGCAAGCCGCTGGTAGAATGGTGGCTGCACAAAGCGCAAGGATGCTCTCGTCCACCAAATGCTGCAAAAGCACTCCTGGTGGTGCACCGTGAGCAATGAACAGACCAACCACGATGGCAACGCATGATGCCACGTAATATTGCCTGTTGATCCTCCCGACTTTGCCACTTGTTTTTGGCACGACGCTCGTAACCATGAACACTCTGAGTGCGAAAGCAAACACTATGTCACTATGATCACAACCAAACCGACAAACACAACCAAGTTCGCAATGCCAGCCGCTGGTAGATTGGTGGCTGCACAAGTATGCTCTCGTCCACCAAATGCTGCAAAAGCACTCCTGGTGGAGCACCGTGAGCAATGACAGACCAACCACGATGGCAACGCATGATGCCACGTAATATTGCCTGTTGATCCTCCCGACTTTGCCACTTGTTCTTGGCAGGACGCTCGTAACCATGAACACTCTGAGTGCGAAAGCAAACACAAGCGTCACGATATAACCTTTGCTGCAGACCGGCAGGTTTGACACATATGTTGAAAGCAGCAGAATTGCCAACAGCTGGAATGGCCTCCAGGAGGTCGGCGTACCCCACCCAGGGTATAGCCAGGATGTCATCAAGATTTGCACCGAAATACTCAAAAGTCTTCCGGCCCCTTCCGAATCTCCGATGAAGCCAATTCCCGACGAACAAAGGCGTAAGCAATGACTGGGCGATCGGTGCTTCGCGGGTTTCAGTTCTGAAACCAATCAAGCACTGCGAGACACTAAAATCGATGAGTAGCGTCGAGAACCACCCCCTCTGACCGCCAGGGAAAGAGAAGGTTGCGTGAGCTGTGCACATGTGGATCGGCGAATTTCTCAGCACGTCCTCGGATCCGAAGACTGCTTTGATGAAATCTACTGCTAGGCCACTGCTAGGTCAGGGTTGACATCTGCTGCGGCAGCCATGATCAACAACAGAAGAGTCGACTCACCAACTCAGTTGGCACCTCCGTCCTCTCAGAAAATCAGTAGAAAGGTCAGCCCCTCTGAATGTGCGTGCGCCCAGGGCCCAGATCACTTCGCACAAGTTGGCTCTTGAGCCAAAAAGGCTACGGATTTAGCGGTTTAGGGTTTCGGGGATTCAAAGTATTCGTAATCTCGGCGGGGTGCTTGATGTTACTGTCATCACTCACTATCACTAGTCATTAACACTTCTTGTTGTTGTCCCTCTATCACAGTCTGCAATGCCATGATTACACGTTCAATCTATGCCGCTCTATGATGCGAAAGGACTTGACCTTTGCCGGTCGGGCGTTTTACCTGTCATTGGCCTTTGCTTATAGTGTAGTGCAAGGCAAATAATTAATGAGGATGGCGTTGCGTTGCAGTTTGTTGCAAGTCAGACTGCTGAGTCCTGAGTGTTTCATGCATGCATATATATATATATATATAGAGAGAGAGAGAGAGAGAGAGAGAGAGAGAGAGAGATCGGAAAGACTATCTTGGCTTGAAAAGTTCTGTGGCGCGGCCGCAGCACGCAAAACGTGCAGCTCAGCTCGGCCGCGTTTACGACAGTGCTTATCTTTCATTCGGGGCGGAAGCTGCCCCCATCCGAGATCAAATCCTTGACCCAGAGACGGCTGTCATAGCTTATTAAGCACTTGATGGTTGAGCTCGTTTGAACCTTCAACGACGAGGCTAAAATACATCCAAAAAACTTTCGTGTCTGCATGCACACGTGCATCTTTGTATGCATGCAGGGGCTTGCATGTATCTATGTGCTTGCGAACAAAAACAAACCCATATAAAAGTAAATTTGCGCATAATTAGTGTAGATACGTGAGTCTGTGGGTCCGTCCTTGTCTACCTCGTCTCTGTCATGCCCCCCGCACAGTCTCGTGTGAGTGTGGGTGTGCATGTATATGTACTGATTCCATGAAGCCACTATGAAGCCCAACCCCTAAACTCGTTTTGAATCGCACGAAAGCCCTGCACCCTAGAAGCCCTGACTACTAAAACCTGCCGAGTTGAACGATCCAGGTCCACACTGAACTTTAAACTCTAAACCCATCTTTATAAGTCTAAAACCCTGCCTACACCCTACAGTAGAACCCCAAACCACCAAACCTGTAACCACAAAATCCTTGTTGAACGAGGTCTCTGACGTGCCTCCAAGTTACCACAAAACCCTGAACCCCAAACCCTCAACCCCAAACCCGAAACTCTACATAACACTATACACCTATAACCCACCAGGTCAAAGAGAAACCCGCCTCACCAAACTGCTTGTTGACATTTCCGTCATTGCAGGAATCATCTACCTGGTACTCTCCGACAGGGGTTCAGGGTTAGTGGACTTTTCGAAAATACGGCAACCTCACTTTGACACCAAGCCCTAAGTAATTAGCGCTATATATGGAGCAGTTTTTGAGTGACGGTCTGGCAACGGCGCAGTTGAAATAAGGGCCCTAACCCTACTTGCTAGGTTTTCAGAGAATCCAATAACGCTTAGTTCGGGAATATACCTTAAACTATAGTAGGATCCCTGATATGATTTAAGGAATATTCCTTAAGGGATATTGGAGTCTCTGGGTTTCCTTTCTTGCTTAAGACCTCGAGCCTGGCCCTTCAATTTTCAATTTTCGGAGTGAAACCGTCATGTAGGGACCATTCGCGCAGCGTTTGGGGTATGGGTATACAGGGACTTCGGGGCATACGAAATTATTATGTACTAGAATTCAGACCGCAGACCTCAATAGTATGCCAAACACAAGAAGGCAACATCGCGATGACCGTCTAAAACCTCGCCCTGGATTGTACACATAGAGCCCAAACTCCCCAAAGCCACTCTTAAGTCCTTCACTACATGGCTAAAACACCCCTGAGCCTGAGCCAGAAAGCTTGAACCACCTCAGAAGCCTAAATCTCTGAAGCCTGAGCTTCGTGACCTCTGAACCCTAAACCTCCAGACCCTATAACCCTACACCCTGCGTACCTAAACGCGAAATGCCTACACTGCGAAGCCAAGGCACGGCGGGGGAAGCAAATGGCGAGACCAAGGCTAGATCACCACACTGCGCAGGTACCTCAAACAGACGGTTTCAAGGTTTGAAGGGGGAGGGGGAGGGAGTTTAAAGTTTAGGATTGGGGGTGGGGTTATAAACAGGGGCGTATCACATAGACTAGGGGGCTGAACTCATTATCAGATCCAGGTTCTAATGTGAGTTTTACTGTACGGAAACAATCACTAATGGGGGTATATCAGTCCAATGTAGGTGCATATAGTATGTCATACTACATGCACCCAGATTGGAACTATATGGGAACTTGTTCACTTTTTAGGCCCCGAGGTCAGGGGTTCCGGGATGGTGTGGGGTACAAGGCTTGCAAGCACCCCGGGCAGGACGGGACTAGTAGTACTTCTGCTTCTGGAATCTGCTATACTACTGTGACTATATACTGCCCCCATACAGTAACACTCTACTTAGGGGGGCAGTATCCATACTACGTAAAATATCCGCAGCATATGGTCGTCAGGTTTTGGGTCACTCCTTTTCTGTAAGGTCTGGAGTGTCGGAGTTGCAGTTGCTCATGCAGTCTCCCATTACTGAAGCACGAAACCAAGACCGATCCAAGTCGGGGAACACACTCGGCATCTGTGGCCGTGAACTCGCCGCTTGCTTGGCACGTCAAGACGAGGTCGTTTCCTGTGCCAAGTATTCTCGAAGCGAGAGTCTTTTTGCATGAGATTGCTCGGCTATGGACAGGAACACGGAATCAACTTGCACCATGGACTTACTACCCATGGGTTTCCACGGGGATCGTGACAATCCTGTGCATGCGCTTGATTGAGCTCCCCGGCCAGCGATAATGGAAAGCGCACTAGTTGGCAAATTTTCGTTCAGAGCTTGGCTTTCACGCTCATGCACGTGGGGTTGGGTAGTGTTTATAGGGCCATTGTGACTTCAAGATTTGCTGAGCCCGGAAGCTAGGCCGGTGTTGAACGAAATTTGCCTGCACGAGAACGTTGATTAAGCTTGTGAAAGAAATATTATATACATCTCGGGATCAAGCCAGGCCACACCCTAAACACCCTTAACCCGTAGGGTTCCAAAGCCCTATTGGACTTGCCATGTAAATGCTGCAGACCCAAGGTGTGGCCTGCGGCTTGGAACCACACAGCAGATACCGTAGGCTCAGAACGACCGCAATCCTGAACCAAACTCCAGGAGAACCCTAAGACGATTAAAAACCGGAAGAAGCCAGAAGAACCCCATTCAAGAGCCTTGAATTGTATGGCCCCGCAAGCAGCTGAGCGTGCACGTCTCCTCGTCTCAACAAGTCTTTAGGGCTTCTGCAGGGGTTTGTGGGTTTCTCCAAGATTCTAGGTGTTCATAAAGGTTTCGATGACTTTGCGGTTGAGTGTCGTATCGAGGGTGTCGCAGAGGGTTCAGGGTGAACCAGAGGCACAGGAACCCGACACGAGTTTGAGGTTGACTTGTTTCAAGATGAGTGTCTGCAGTAGGCCGGAAGAAAACTTCAACAACAACGAGGTCACTAACTGATGCAGACAATTGTGATAGGACAGAAACTTTCAAGCATCGTTGCCTGTCTCATCAAAAACTCCGGCATGCAATGTTGCTTCAACCGTTTCCTCATCTCGTCGAGATGAGTCCATCGATTTCGATTTCGCTAACAATTTTGGGAGCCAAGAATTCTCCACGATCCTGCTTCTTTCCCAAAGTTTGTGTGAAAGGAGTTAGGTTGCGACCGTAGCTCGTGAGCTCTGTCACGAAACACCGAACACATTCTGAGCCAAACCGCTGTTGATTACGAGCTTCAAACCTATTCAAGGCTAGCTGGTGAGTTCTTGGGGCCAGACAATGAAAGGATTAACTTGATTGAAGACAGGAAGCCTATCGTGACCTGAACCCTAAGTCCGGGTCATGCTTGCAAGGTTCCTGTGTCACGAGACCGAAGCAGGTAGAAGCATTGACCCCCTTGCCGAGCTGGAAGCCTCCCCATGCGAAGTGCTGCATCAGGCTTCGAGATCGTAATAGCCCTAACCAGTTCTCTAATAAGGGTCCTTTTATCTGCCCCCAACATAATACGGCACCTGTATAAAATATGACACTGAAAGGGGCTCCAGTATAGAGAACTGCCCATATGAAAAACAAGTTCAAGGGTCTGAGTGCAAGCCACAAGCTCCGATTGTGCTGACTTGGGTGAGGGAAGCACGTAGAGTCTTAGAGGTTAATGGGCAATTATAAGTGGTGTTACAAGTCCCCTGAAATAGGTTCTAAATATCTACTTATAACCCCACCTACGGCTATCCATAACCTCCAAGCAGTGGTCCAAGGTGTCAACGGTTTTGAGGCGTAGAGAGGGCATGCTGGCTTTGCATATCGCTTGCAGATTCTTGACATGGAGTCCTCACTATGGGATTAAATCCCAAACCCTGGGGCTTGCGGCTTGCGGACCGGACCGAAAGCGACATCCTGGCGACATCGGCCTTCGAAAGAGCAGGGGTTGCCCGAGCAGGTTGGCGGCACACCGCTGAAGATCCCGTTGAAGCAGCGCTGCTGTGTAGGGAGGCCGGAGTATCCTGCACAAAGAATCTTTGGGCTTGACCGTCTTCTTGTTTGTTAGTGTCTGGGGCTCTGGGATTACATGGCATATAATTATAAGCTTGGATCTACACAGCTCAAGAGCTGTCATGCTCATGGACTTTTCGATTTCGTGTTCAGGGTATTGGAGCCTGGATCCTAAACTGCACAGGGCGTTAGAGGAGATGAGGCGTGGCGTCGTGAAGCGCTGTAATGTAAGTGTGAAGCCACCCTCAAGCAAACTTTGCCTCGGAAGCCCGTGATACTCGTTGGCACCTGTGGTCTGCCTGCAAATTAAACCTACTGTTCGGACCTGAACAATCAGGGAGGGGTAGCAGGCGGCTGTAGAATACACTACATATACGGTAAATGCACCAAAATAACCTTCGGACCTTAGGAATCTTTCTTTCTGATGATTCGGACCGCAAAAGCTTGTCTTCCGACTCGGCTCTTGCACCCCAGACACTGAAACGTCGTTTTTTATGTTATGCTATACAGTAGGGGCCATAACAAGCGGGCTAGGGCTTTGGGGATATATCCTAGCCATGATCATATAGGGACTACTACTGAGAAGGTATTCAGATCTTCATAACATGATTCGAATTGGGGCTGGAGAACGTATTGTGCATGTGCGCTGGCCTTGGTTGCATTTGGTCATGCAGCTCTGCCCGTGCGTCACGCCGGCACCTCGGAGACAAGACCCTTGACCCTAGACAGTGTCAGCTAACGGGAAATTGGAAAAGGGTTGCGGAGCCTTCCAGTGTTTGCGCACCCAACTGGACAGGGGCCCCAGCGCCCTGGTGTCGCCGATGTCGTAGCTGCTGGTCCAAGAGACCCCAAAGCCCCTTATTTAAGGAAAATACCTTCAAGTAAGCTAGGAAGCCTAGTTTGGTTTAAGGTATATATGCCTTAGCTGAAGAGTTTTGGAGTCTCTGGAGTATCGCTACTGTAAGGCTTGCTTTGCCCTTACCCGCATCCTGCTGGTTATTCTGGCCGTTAGCATCGTTGTCTGCTCGTCTCCTTGGACATATTGTTTCTACCCCATGCTCCTTTCTGTTGCTATGAAATTTTGCAATGACTAGTGGGATCGCTCATGCCTCTTAGCCGCAATACAAATATCGCTGTCCTTACAGCATTCTTGGAGGGTCGGGGGACTTAGTAAGTAAGTAGTAGGTAGACTTATAAGTACCCTAAAAGGGACCCTTATTGGGGTTATGGTACTTATAAGTCCCTAAAAGAACCAGCTACTAAGTCCCCCGACCCTCCAAGTTGGCTACCAACAGAGAGCAGATCCCCTGCGCATGCTATATAGTTACATGGGATCATCGTACATCGCAGACCTCGCTCACCAAGCAGTTCAACGAAGCATAGTAATAACAGTCTTGACAGTAGATCTAGTCATAACAATTTGACAATACTGTAATAGCTATTATTATCAACTACTAGTTGTAATCAAGTGTAATCGTAAGAGCCATCAATCCATGCATCCCAAGCAGCAGCTCGTGTTGTACCTCACGCTGCCAAAGAACTCGGCCGGGACGTCACACCCTTCGGAAACGGCTGGGAAGATCAGGTCAGGGGCTGTAGGGTTTTAGGATGTTTTAGAGCTTTGGGGGTTAAGGTTTAATCGTTTAGGGGTCTAGGGCGAGTCTAGGGTTTAGGGCTTTAGTGTTCAGGGTTTGAAGATATAAGCCAACTACTTGAGGCTCATGGGTAGTTCTAAGTGGGGTTCAAAGTCCCCTAATATGGGCTATCATTATAGTTTCCCTAGGCCCTAGTTATAACTCCACTTCTAACTACCGATGAACCTCCAATTAAGCATTCAAAGATGCAGCGAAAAATGAAAGTGTGGTCTTGACACGCTCTGTTGTGACGATACAGATTGAAATACTCCAAGGCATGGGGAGGCTGTGATATTCCCCGATGATCGGATCCGCGGACATTTGAGGACTGGCGCTATGGCTTCTAACCTTCAAGTATCAACTGATTCTTTATGCTATTGGACTCAAGTTCAGCCACACCACAACCTCAGGTGACTCTGAACCCGGAACTCCTAGTACGCCCGAAAGGAACCCTTTACTAGGGCACCAAAAAGCACAGATAAACCCATTGCATGATGCAGCATAAGAAGGGAGGGATATCACTGAAAATGAACTTTTGCTTGTACTTTTCGGGTGCCCTATTTATGAGTTCCTTAAAAGCTCTTAAAAGCAGCCACGGGGCTCTTCGGAGTGCAGCTCGGCGGAGTGCCTGCGAAGTCACCCGCCATGTCGCCTCGATGGCGGTTAGGGTTTTTGGTTTCGGCGCTCACACTCGGACAACCAAGGCGAGGCATAGGGTGTAGGGTTTAGGGTAGAGGTCCATGATGCATTCGTTTGACGATGGAGGTTCAGGATTTTAGGGTTTGGGAGTCTTAGGACCTTCTGGAAGGTCGTGGAGACAAGCGATGGAAGTGAGTGGATGGAAATAATAGAGATCGCTAAAGATTCCGATCGTGGTATCTGGAACTTGGACACCGGCGGGATGAGTGCACAATGACTGCACGTGATATGGCTACAGGTTCCGACAAAACGGACCCAGGGTGTGAACCGGAACTGGCCTCATGTTTCACGGTTCATGGTTCAGTTACGTTGGCCTTTTTGATTTTAGAGGATTTAGGACTTTAGTTCCCGTTCTGACAAATGGCCGTATATGTTAATGCGATTTCGGGCATTTAGGGCTCGCTTAGTGACCAGATGTTGGTATGCTGGATGTCGGCCACAGCGCTTCCACAAAAAGTGCATGCAGCGATTACTACTAATAGTTTACAAACTATGTGTGAGTACACAGAAACGTCTGCAAGCTCTGCCCTCCGTCTGGAACATAGCAAGATGTAGAGGCAAGAAACAGCATGTATTTACGTTAGAACCTGCAGTGCTGCTCTGCATGTTTGTCCCAAGGCACAGCTGTAGGTGGATGCGCTCCCTTCGAAGCCCAATGCGCATGTGATGTTGCAGGTCTCACCTCGGCCGCTGAACTGCTGGATTACTTGGTCCGGCTTCGCTGGAGAATGCAAACACAGCATGGCATCGTCCATGGACGAATTCATCTGCCAATGTAGTTTACAGGAAAAAAGGATGCCAGAGCTCACCACGCTGCTGGGCGCGGGCTATGGGGTGTGCTGGTGTTGGGGTGTAGGTGTGTATATATATATATATATATATACACACACACTTATTTTGTGTGTGTGGGTGCAGGCAGAAGGGGGATCTCTCTTGAGACATCTCCGCAAGAGTCTCACACGAGCTTAGCAAATAATAATGGAAAAGTTCGTGATAATGAAACAATAATAGGATTAGCAAGCCTCAGGCTGTGGGCTTACAGTTGGGGTTTGAGGGCGTGATGATTGAGGACCTATGGCACCCCTAAGGCTGAGGTGACAGAACTGCTGGCATACCTGCACATGCAGGCTTTCTTGCATGCACGAACATGTTCATGTACATATGCAGAAACCTGTCTCTGCGACGTAATTAGTCGGACGTAGGTCCGCAAGACTGGCATGTTTGCAAGGCTATATGCATGCATACAGGTACGATTTCAGATACATACTTTCTTGCTTAAGAGGCGGTTGCGCAATGTGACAATCCACACATGGACACCTAGATCGAAACTGCTCATACACAGATATACCTTACAGCATGTACTCAAAATCGCACGTACATATCACGCATGTAGCGCCGTATGCATGTATACATCGCATTCTACTAGTTCAAAATAAACATACGTACAGAGTTTCATAAGCACGATTCAGGGAAAGAGCTCGGTGACAGAAAGAAGTGAACCGAAACCTTCGGGCCAGGCGGCCTGCGAAAAGGTACATGCAGCTGCTGACGTCGAGCCCGGGCGAGACTGGCAAGCCCCCTGACCCATTCGAAGAATTTCGAGCGCAAGCGTTACGGCTCCATGCTGCGGATAAACTCAAAAGCTGCCATTGAACTTCCACAGGGACTACTACGACTCCATTACTCGTGGCCAAGTCCTACGCAAGTGGCACAAATGATGACATGAGCTGCTGGCGCCTGTTATGCACGGCGTTCGTTCACAGCTTGGAAGGGTGCCAGCAAAAGTGCCATCCGCCTGCCGAAGGTTTCGCGCATACCTTCCTTTATCAACTGCTGAGTCCTGTGGTAACATCAGCAGTTAGCAGTAGGCGCAGGCTTTGACAATCGGCTCAAGTCAGAATGTGAACATTTGTGAGAAGAAGCAAATCAAGATTACTGTGCAAGCTTCCTTGGCAGCGTAGTCGCGCATACGTCGTCTTGCCCTTTGCGGCCCCATGGAACGCAAAATCGTTCCCTCACCCTGCCGTCCCAGGTCAGGCAAGCCAACCTCCCATGTAAAGCAGCTCATTTGGTTGTCGAAATGGCACAGCGCAAACAAATGACTGCACTGGGTTTTGGGGCCCAGTATGCTGTCCTCCTAATAAGCCCTAAGGGTCCATGTACTCATATAGAGATACATGAGCCCCAAAGTACCTATATAGGGACTACATTAAGGCCAATGTATATACTATATGAGTACATGGACCCTTAGGGAAGGAACCCAATAATAGTAATGGTAGTTATTAAGGCCCCGATGTTAGGGTTCGGGGCTTTTTGGAACCGAAAAGGACGACAAGCAAAGAGGAAACCGATGGCCTTTCTCCCAGGAATTTCTGCTGACCCAGAGGGTCCACATATACTACCATTTTAGAATTCGGTCCCACAAGACCATCCCCATTATGGGTTTTGGGACCTGATGCCATAATAGTAGTGTGTATGCACCCTCTTGGTAGGAGTTGATAGTTCTACCCGGAGATGGAACCGTGTGCATTGGCGATTGCATGCTTGCAAAAAAACTCTGATGCATTGCCCATGCAGGGATGGATCAAAAATCCTCAGCCCTAAATGACGAAACCCTCTGCGAGAGAAGTCTGAGGGGTCTGCCTAGACGAATAGAAACCACGACGAACAAGTAGAACAAGCCTCACAGCTGAACAAGCCTCAAAGCTGAGCCCCTAAACCCCGGGCCGGACCCCGACACAAACACTGAACCCTAAACCTTAAGACAACGAACGAACCCTAAAGCCATACAAACGCTGAAAAGCAGTAGGCCTGGCATTCGAAGAGGTTATCCTGCGTGCAAACACCGAGACACACGCAGAAACTTTGAGAGCCAAGCTGGCTCCATACATAGTGTTCCAGATTTGGGTCCTCCTTCGGGGTCCTTTTCATAAGGATGCTTTTCTGTTTTCGCTACATCCCCCAAAGCCCTGGAAGCGTGTTACCGCCCGGACGGCAGCTGACAAAGCCTCTTTCGAATCCTTGAAAGCCTCGTAAGAACTCGTAATCCAAGGGTAAAAGGAGGGACCCTTAATAAGGACCTCTAGGTATATACCCTTAATATAGCTACTGTATACCCATTATATAGCCCAATTATAGGGTAGGGGTCCCCATTAAGGCCCTTTGATGTAAGAGAGCCTCGGCTCCCCACTCGAACTCAAAGGCCATGCTCGCTCTGCATGTCTTCCTCTCTCTCCCTCTCTCCCCAATATACCTTCAATCATATTAAGGATCCTACTATATAAGACATTAAGGACCCTACTATAATATTAAGGATCCTACTAAGCCTACTGTAGCTCTCTCTCTCTCCCCTCACTCTGACTCTGGCTGGTGGTCAGTGCTTAGTGCCTCGGGGTTGTAAGCCGACGGATTTCCACTGAGAAGTGCGCGTCCATGATGATAATTCCCCCGGTTCAGACAGCTGAGAGTTCAGAGACTCACAGGCATGTTGGTTGGTTGGTCGGTCGGTTGAGGGTTTAGGGTTTATAGGGTTCAGGGTTTAGGGTGCCGTCCTGACCCGTGTAGCCTGGAGGACAAGCTACAACGCCTCAGCCGAGCGTGACGGCAGAATGGAAGCAAACCCTATGGGAAATGCCAAGGCCACTGGGTGGCCTTAGCTTCTGTAGGAAGAGCTGCCTGATTTTGGAGCCCCCACCCCATGATACTGTATACCAAACGCCTAAGGCTTCTAATTCTAATTTTCGAAGTTATAAGTTATAACCGTTGGCAGGCCCTGAATATGAGCTTGTCTTATTCTCTTCCACAACTCGTTCTTCATACCACGATATACCACGGGCGCTACTATCAATAGGCACGACTCGCTACCACTACCACCGGAATGCCGACTGACTGACTACACCACATCTGTTGCTACAGCCATGACGGTGGCAACTACCATGCAAACCCCGATGACTTTTCCATACAGAGGCCTTAATATTTAGAATAGTGTTTTGGGGCCCATTATGCTATAATTCTGATAAGGAACCCCCCCAAATAGTGTTGGTAATTATTCAGGCCCTTATAGTAGGTCATGGCTTAGGCTTTCGACATGTTGTCGTGTTGTCGGCCTCTCAAGCGGTGCAAGTTCTGGATGGACTAGGGTTCAGTGGTTCAGACTCCAACCCACACTTCAAACCTGAACACCACCAACACTCGAACTGTGGTCGGTACCGTTAGAGGGTTGCATGGCTGTCAAACCTCACAGCTGCATGGGCCCCAAATCTTGAGCCCTGAACACCAAATGCCGTGCGAGCCAGGCAGCAGAACTCACCTACTTTGGTGTCTGCCTTATTCAGCAGGGTCTTCCCACTCAAGTTACACTACGACATCACTAGGAAACCTGGCCCACCCCACAACAGCTCTCTTTCTTGCCGGTCCCGGTCGGCCAAGAATTCTGAAGGCTTGCAAAACTTGGTAGAGCTGTGGAGAGTTTACGTTTTAGGCTCCGGCTGGCAGCTGGGAAGGATGCATAAGCAAGGCCGCGATCACATGGTTGCACTCACGCACTCTGACGAAAGAAGGGCATCGCTCTGCACTCCTCACCATCATCTATGGTATATCTATGGTCCTGGCTTTTTACAAGTACATCGTCATACTCATGGGCATCTGCAGCTGACTTCTGCTACCTAGATCGTCATCCGTGTAAGGCTCATCCAAACAAGGACTATGCTTCTTGTCACCACTGTGGCATCATCACTATCCTCCTTGTCTTTCGGATAATCATCTTCTTCTTCTACTTCATCACCATCACCATCTCCGTCCTCATCTTTGTCAGCAGAATCACCACCACCCGCAGCAGCAGCAGCAGCAGCAGCAGCAGCAGCAGCAGCAGCACTGCTACTCATCTTAGCCTAGCATGAACCTGGAGGCTTTAAGGAGTATGAACCGAGACATCTGCAGGTCGGAGATTCTGCGACCACGCTGCGCAATCAGCTGTGCTGTAGTTTGCTGGCAGCTGCGCAACCTCCGTAAGGTATGGTGCAGTGTTTCGGGCTTAAGGGCCCAAACTTTCGAGTCGTAAGTCTTAAGCTTAAGGAATTACGCTTGTGGCTCACGGTGTCATGTTTTTAAGTAAGTTATGCCCGAAGATTTCTTCGGTATGTACCTCCTTTAAACTTACTAACGGAACCCAAGAAGCCGTCGAGAGCATCGGCTTCATGCCTCCAGCCCAGCCCTGCACACTTTACAACTCTCTCCCTGAAATCTTAACTCCGAGACCCCAAACCCTAAAACCGCAGACCCTAAACTCTAAAATCCTAAACCCTCAACCCCCAAACCCCCTAGCCCCTAAACCCCAATCCCAAACCCTAATCACCCAAACCCATGTAGTATCCCTATAGAGCCCTTTAAAGGAACCCTTAGAATCCCCTTCAAAAAGAGCCTCACACCCCAAACCAAGCCCAAACCTCAACACCGTAGACCCTACAGTCCTAAAATCCTTAACCCTGAAACCCCCAGCCCCTAAACACTGCCATCCTAAACCCTAAACCCTTAACAGCGTTAAAGGAGCCCCTTTTTTGGAGTCACGGGCAAGGGGCACTAAAACCCCTCCCAGGAGGCTTGGAGAGGCCTCGCAGATCTTTTCCTTGCACTCCAAGACAGGGCCCTCCAACTGCCCCGAGAGCGGATTGCCTGAGGCTTCAGGGGTTCAATCACGGGGCTTTAGGGTTCCTTTCAAGCAGATTGCAGGGGTTCCTTTAACGGGCTCTATAAGGGCACAACAGGGGTTTTAGGTGTTCAGGGTTTGGGGGTTTAGGGTTTAGTGCTTTAGAGCTTTTTTAAAGTGCAGCGGACTTTTCGATGTCTCGCAGCCCACCCCATGGGGGCATGCACTCAGGGCGATCTTACAGTTACAGACTCACTTCTTGACGTACAACTCATGTACTAGTCATCTCTGCTGCGACTCCGGTTGCGAGGCTTTAGAGTTTTAGGCTTTAGGGTCGAGTGGGTATCTTGTGCTCTTTACAATGAGCGTGTTCAATGTTATGAAGGCCTGATGTTCAATATCCTATACTGCAATAGGAGTCCTATGGAACACAAACAGCTAAATCCGAAACCAAAAGAGAGCTCATGCGCACTCCAAAAACTGAAATTTGCTGAGAGTGCAGAAAGGATTCCCTTCAAGGGCTCTATAAGGGTACCCTAAAGAATACTAACAACTCCATAAGGTTTAGGGTTTAGGCCCCAAGCCGGGTCCAAGGTGCAAGTCAGATCCACAGGACCGCCTTCGAATGGGGCCACGCAGCCCGCGGTGCAGGTCTCTCCGTTGTACCTTATTCTGAGTCCGAATAACTAGTAATGCTTCCAGGCTTCCCCCCAAAACGTGGCAGAAGTCTGGTGAAACTATACCATTCGTAGAGGTAGCAAAGCCCTGGGTCGTTCTCTTTACATCCTAGGGCTTACAAGGCCCCGGGTTGAAGCTTCAGTGATGCAGCAAGCAGCCTCTGTTGCCCCAACAACAACATTGCAGCTATAGGCTGTAAGATCAGCACTGGTGACGGTACCATGCTGGGTTCTTACGGTTTAAACCAAAACAGCCAAGATAATGTCCATCTAAAACAAGTTCTTCAAGAAGAACGCACTCTCTGCAAGGATGAGCTTGAGATCGTAAGCTGGAGGCTGCAGGCTTGAGGCCTCAAACCTAAGGATAAACAGAGGGGAAGAGGAGGGACCCTTAATGGGGACCAATTACCCTATAATGGGCTATATAATGGGTATATAGTAGCTATATTAAGGGTATATACCTAGGGGTCCTTATTAAGGGTCCCTCCTTTTACCCTTGGAGATAAACAAGATAGTGGTGGTGGAAGGTCGGTGGTCGGCGTAAGGTTTCGCATCGCAGCACCAGCCCAGAAAGAATGACCAGCACAAGAAGCAGCTTAGCAAAGAAGCACACATACCACGCACAGCAAGGAAGGAGAACAAATCTGAACCCTGAACCCTGGACCCTAAACTAAACCCTGAACCCGAAACCCTAATCCTATATGAGACCTATGGTTGCCCTAGGTCAACTTCTAAGGTTCCGAGGCTTCGAATCCCAAATCCTGGTCCCTGGTGCCAAACCCCAAGGCAACAATGAGTCACGATGTAGGGTTCAGGGAGAATTTAGGGTTTTAGGGTTTAGAGGAAAATTTACGGTTCTTAGGGTTTTTAGGGTTCAGGGAAGATTTAGGGTTTTCGGGTTTAGGGTTCAGGGAAGATGAAGGCTTTGAGTGATTTAGGGCTTAGGGAAAAATTTAGGGCTTTTCGCGTTTTAGGGCTTAGGGAAAATTTAAGGTTTTTAGGGTTTAGCGTTTAGACATGCCCATGAACCCTAAGACCCAAACCATCTAAACCCTGAACCCTTGTTTGGAGCACCGCCAGGTCACAGCCCGACGCAGGTCGCTGCCTCCACGCCCAGGCCACTGGGAATCCCCTGAGCAGCGCTTTTTTTTGATCGGGCGGGGGGGGGTGATTAGGATTTAGGGTTCCTACTGTGCGTGGTTTGGGGATTACGGTTTCGAGTTTGTGGTTTAAAGGGCTACGGTTTTTGGTCCGATTTGCTGGAGCTCGCTGCCAGTTATTGGGGGAGGCCAAGAGTCAAGAGCAAGAAGCGACGCAATACCAGGCACTGTCGAAATCTGTAGCTAGGCCAAATAAGTACGGCGCCGAACCCCGCCAAATCACCCCCTATCTTAGAATCACGACTCGGCAGGGATCCCAGTCATTTTAGGGTCCTTGCAGAAAAGGGGCTTTGCTTCCCATCAGGGTTTTGTAAGACCCTTATGCCCAGAAGGCCGAAAGGTGATGGAGTCCAGAAGCTGGGTTCTTGATGTGGCGTGCAGTTTAAATACAACAAAACCGGAAATATACAGCGCCCTTACTACAGTGGCCTACTTGAGAACCTGTAAAGCCCCTTTACGAAACCCCCTAAAATTGTCACCCCCGATAAAGTACGCAGATCAGCCATCTCCTCGTTTGCCTCTACTTGCAGCCCAAAAGCCCTGATAGTTGACCCTTTTGAGACCCTTACAAAAGGGGCCTTAATCATTAGAACAGGGTTGTGGTGCATTCTACACTATAGTTAGAATAAGGAACCCCCCCAAAATAGCATAAGGTATTATTTCAGGCAATTATAGGTCTACACTATAACTATAATCAGGAACCCCCACCCAAAATAGCGTAAGGAATTATTTCAAGCCACTATAGGTCTCAGGACCCCTAAAAGGCAACCCTGATTGCAGACCAGAAGCTTCCTCGCACATGACCAGAACCGTGTGCGTGGTGGTGATCGTAGCCTGGAACCCAACATCGCTTCTTAGGGCTTTCTTAGGGTTCCCTTAAAGGGGAGTAGGGTTCCTTTAGAGGGGTTCAGGGTTCCTTTAAAGGGGACTAGGGCATGATTAGGGTTCCTTAAAGGGCTCTATAAGGTTACTGCAAGGGTTTGGGGTTTGGGGGTTTCGCGGCTTTGGGGGTTTAGGGTTTTAGGGGTTTGGGCGATAATGAAAGAGCCTTCATAATCAGAGCAGGTATGCTCTGAGTAGAACTGAGTATATAGTCAGGAACCCCAAGGAATAGTCGTACTGATTACTCAGGTTCCCACACCAGCGCTTAATAAGTAAGGGTCATCACCATGGTCACCATCTCCACTATGGCGATCATCAAGGTCTACGATCGAGAGAACCAGCTGGCAACAATCGTAGTACCCATCGCCACTCAAAGACAGTCACCCCAACATGAAGATCCCCAATGTCACCTCTACCATCATCGTCACCCCTTGCTTCAGTATCATCAGAAGACGTCACCATGCTCATCGAGTCCAAGTTGAGTGAAGTGCTAAGTTTGTGGCACTGGCAGAGTCCATGTGGTAATGTGTGTGGTGGTGATGCTAGTAACGCTGATGATGGTTCTGGTCAAGATGATGACGATGACGGTGACGATTGTAGGGCGATGACGATGCCAACTGATAGTATCATGATCGGGATAATGGCGGCGATGATGGTGATGATTCTGCTAGCAGTGGTGAACCTGGCAACAACAAGCATCCGGATGACTGCCCTTCGGTCATGTTGGAGCAGAAGGACCGTAATGCCGTCAGTCTTTTGCACAAGTAGAATGCACAGTCCGCATCATGTTTCTGGTGATCTTCACCTGCATGCCAATGATAGCATTACCACAAACATCAACAGCACTCTCACCATCGTAGCCAACTTTACCAACGCAGGTACTGTCATCACGTAGCGATGGTGGTGAGAGCGGCTGCAAGTAGCGGCTGTGATGGGGTGATGTATTTGCAGGGCAGTGGCGGTGGTGGCGGTCGTGGTGACGGTGGCAGAGGAGGTGGAGTATGCACAACACATTCAGTAGACAATATACCTCATAAGTCAGCTTAGAAAGGAATGGGACGGTACATTCCTGACTACGAGTTTTAGCATCTTTGGACACCCCCATTCTCCTAAACCCTTAAGCCGGAAGGCCTAAAGCTCTAAACCGTTAAACAAACCAGGGAAACCCATCGAAGCTGCCTTATGTCTCTGATGCGACCTGGCGACCGTAGTCGTGGTGGCAACACAAGTCGGCGGTGTACCGGAGAAGACTTCTCCTTCAGCCGCACGAGCTCTAAATCCCTAAACTCTTAACTTATGAACCCCAAACGCCTAAACCCTAAGCCCCTGAAGGGTTTACCTTTCTGCCGCAGCAGGTAGGCCCCTTTTCACAATTTAGGAACCTCAACGGTTTGAATCGGTTTGGGCTTACGGCGGATGATTCAGGTCTTCGGATTTGTTCCAAGCTTTGGAAGTTTTGGGATAACAAAACTTCGGAATACCTTCTAGGAGACGAAGCACTGCAGCGAAAAACACTACATACTTTCAGTTTGTTTTGGGGCTAAGGGGTTCCAGGATGTCTATCCAACGTCACAAGACTTAGCCCGTCGCGAGGCAGTCTCGCTACTCGCTACCCTCGCCATCACAGTCACTCTTTATCGGTGAAATCCTAAGAGGCTCTAGGTTCGCAGTCGGAGTGCTGTCGAGGCCTGAATCAGCCTGAACAAGTAGAACTAGAACCTGGCTGCTTTAAACGGGCTCCTTGTAACGGATATACTTCCCTAAATATCGGGACCGACCCCCGAAGCCGAACATTGAATCCCTGAACCTTTGCTGACGAGGGGCCCTGCGTGCAAACGTACTCTTGCGGCTGCCCTGTGTATCCGAAGGCACCTGGCACTTCAAACTGTTCTCCGGCTTTGAGACAGGTCGTCACTAAAAATAACCCTGGACCCTAATTAAACCTCAAACATCCTCAAGCCCTAAATCCGAATTCTGGGAATATTACATTACAAACTAAAGTCCAGGAATAGTACATTACAAACTAAACCGACCCTAGGGGTGTAATATTGCTTATTTGTACCTCTACATCGAGCCCAGGACTAGTCCTTGCGAAACCCGAATCGAACCTTTGTAGAATTTTTCAGAACCTGCTTGGACGCTCGCGGGCCATTCATGCGTAGGGATAAGTAGCATTATAAGTAGGTAACTTTATTAAGAACCCTATCAGGGGACTTGGGGGGAGACGTTTCCCAGAGGTACTCCTTCCGCAAGGCCTCATTCAAGGGTTTAGGGTTTTGGCGCTCGCACTCGGACAAGCCAGACGAAGTTTAGGGTTCAGAGTTTAGGATTGCTATTGGATCGAATTTGCCGCGATTCCGACCCCCTATCCACTTAGCAGGAACAACCTCAAAAGTAATCCCACAAACCGTGTGGCCAAGCGGCAGGATACTGTGCACGTCTCTCCTGGAAAGAGGCCGAGACAAGCCTGACGCAGCTGTCTCGGCTTCATCGGGTGTCGGCTCGGTGTGGGGTTTAGAGGCTAGGCAGGTCAGCCGACTGTCAAAAACAGCAAGCAAACTCGAGGTTCCTGCGGACATATTTCGCGAGTCTGCATGGACTGGCTGGATGCTGTGCACTGGATGCCAACGAAGATGTCTAGCACGAGATCTAGGGGCAAACAACATTGAATCCTAGATGCCAAAATCTGTGGGAGTGCGGAATGCATGTAAATTTCAGATTAGAGGCTTTGGGCTTTAGGTTCATTTGCTCTGCCATCGCGACCTGCGAACCACGGGTGTAGACCCACCTTGAGAAATTCATCGGGAAACTTAGGGGGGTAGGGCACGGGGGTAGGGGACTATACTTCTTTAAATAAGCCTTATGAAGTCCTTAAAATAGGTATTCAGGCCCCCCTACCCCCTCAGAGACTCCATATTCCTTAAGTTATAATAGAAACCCTAATATTACCTAAGGTATATTCCTTACTGTAATTAATGGGTATTGTAGTCTCTGGGCTGAGAAACGGATGACCCCTCTAAAGAGCTATAGCAGTAGGATCCCAATTATAAATGAATCTTTGCCATCTCTTTACCTCCCTCATACCTCATGCCCCTAAACTCCGAAACCGAAACTGAAATAGCTCCTATACGGTACAGACACCTTCAGACCGAAACATGTTCAGCCCATCCCGGCCGTGATATCGGCGGTGTTTGGTAGGATGGGAGCGGGGCAACTTCCAGGCAGCACCTCACCGCATGGAGCTTGGCCGGAAAGGATTTTAGGCTGAGGTCGTACGGGCTTTGGGGGCGACAGTAACATGACAAGCCGGTCTCGAATTTTTGAAACTCTTAAGCCCCCAAAGCTAAGCCCTAAACCCTGAAGCGCTGGTGTAGGGCTCTGAGAAATGATTGAACTCACAGCCCGCAACTCCAGGATCAGGTCTTGTCGCAACAGATGTAGGGGCGTTCTCGCAAGTACTTCCAACACCAATCCAAGTACAGAAGGGAGCTTCCGAAAACAGGGGACCGTAAGTTCGTACCGCAAATACTTGGATCCTTATTATAAGGACCCCATATAATCTGCGAAGTCCGATGATCTTCGAAGTAGGGTACCAGGGCACAGTCAGAAAGTGCAACGCTTTGGCTGCAGGTTTTCTGGAGCCACGTGATGCTTTGGAATAGTCTTGCTTCCAAGGTGCCGTGTAGGTGACTGAAGTCGTTGTCTGCGTTTCGGTGGTCGCGGTGATCCTTGGATGAATTCGGCCGCTTAATTTCTCGGACGAAGCGACACGATACAGACTTGGGCTCACCGCCGACACAGAAAAAGCATAGCAAGGGTTACATCCAAGATTCGTGATGCTTGTGATGCTGGAGGTGGCTGAAGTTGAGCTTGTGATGCTGGAGCTCATCGTGGTAGATGACATCCTGGAGTGGACAGCAAAGGATAACATCAAACCTGCAGCGATAGGGGTTTAGGGTTCAGGGCATAGGGCCGCGATCCCGCACACAGAACTTCGAAGGACACCTAGGCGCTTGGAAGAATGAACTAGGCATGCTTTCTTGGCTTAATAGCTTCTGCCCATGTCATGCAAGCACACGCTCAAGGATGTCGGTACTCTGGGAACTTAGTAGCATCCACTGCGGCGCAGAACATCGTTATCTGCTATCTGGGTTGTAGTTGATGAAGAGCCACGGAAACCATGTGAGCAGGCACCCCTGCAAGACAACAAGGGAAGCTAGAAATAAGCAATATCCTAAGCCCCAAAAAATCCTAAAAGCATCACAACGTGCGACATTGTGTGGCCTTCTTGCTACAGTATGCTACAGCTAAATCCTAAACCCTCAACACATAATCTAGAACCCTGAGCCCTAAACACTGAGCACGATGGGGCGACCTAAAACGTCGGACTCGTCGTTTTAACCTCGGGCCCTTGCGTGGTAGAAGAAGTGCTTGAAATGGTGGTGGATGTCGCAGTGGCCTGAAGCTTGAAGGCTTTTCAGAGTTTTTAGGGTTTAGCTGTTTGGTGCCTAGAACTTCAGGATTTTCCCGATTTGGGCGTTGGGGATGGTGTCGAGGTGTCCGCGGTTGGGGTGTGTAAGCCTGTCGCCAAAAAACAAGCCGACCGACTCCTCAGAAAAGTTGCAGTGAAAGAGTCGACAACTGCACGACATCGACCCTGTGCTGACTAATGGAGGGGGGGGCCTGATCATTACAAAAGGGCTTCCGGCTCATTATGGCAATCATGTAACAGGAACCACGAGGAGGAGTAGTAACTGGTCAGGCTCCTATATTCATTGCCCGCAAACCTTTCCGTAAAACTGCCAACTCAGCTGACAAAGTAGGCCCGTGTCCGGGCGACTCAACCCAGACTACAGCCCTTCGCCAGGACCTCCGATTCCAGGAAATTTTCGTATAAGGACCCCTTAAAGGAACCGCTATGACCCCTTAAAAGAACCTTTTAAATCATTTAGAGGAACCATTTAGATCCCTTAAAGGACCCCTTATAAGGGCCACAGTAGCCCCCAGGGACGGCCAGGGGCGTCGGGGTTTTCAGGGATCATCTGACGGCCAAACGTCAACGCCGGTTCAAAAACCGATCTTCAGACTCTTCTGCCTGGAGATCCATAGTATGTTCCTTAATCCCGAAGAGCCTACATTTTTATGGACTTATATAAACAAATCACAATAAGGAACCCTAAAAAGGTAGGTAATTCAGGGTTAAGATTTAGATTAGGTTTAAGGCCTGAGGATTTTAGACTTTCCAGGTTTTACGTCTTAGGGCAAAGACCATTTGCCGGAAGTGGGCATCACCATCTGAGCACTTCAAATCTTCAACATCGCAGACAACGAACAATTACTACGATTACTACGATTATATCGGCTCATAACACTGACAAGCAGGTCCAGTTTCAAGACAGATTGAATGATTTGCGAGACAGACTGGCCCCGACGAACACTCCGGGATCCAAGCGCCAGAAGCTCTGAAAGCTCCTAAAGGACTATACTATGCTTCAGGGGTTGCTGAATGTCAGTGTACTGATTATGATCTATACCAAAAACCTTTCGCGAATTACTGCTGTAATTCTTGCTATTTATGAAACACCTCGAACCCCTTTCATTACTCGCAGGACAAGGGGCCGAAGTGGTTGAACTGGTGACCGAAGCAGTGCTCGAGCTGGTATTCGTAATCGTCGTGCTGCCTGGTCTTCGTTTAGATTTCGGGCCTTATACTCTAATTAATTATAATAAGAACGAACCCACCCTCCATTATTAGGCCTCATACTATAATTGCTTATAATAAGAAGGAACCCCCCCATTACTAAGGCCTCTACATTAGGTTATACTATACTTATAATAAGAACCCCCCCCCCCCCATTATCAAGGCCTCTACATTAAGGGTTTTTGTTTGTGTTGTCTTGTTTCTTGACCCCTCCTCTCCCGCTGCAGAGCTCTTGACCTCCGGAATGCCAGGCTGGCGGAGGGAGAGGAAGGCAACAGGCGCTTCTGCTGGGATTCCCGCCATTGATATAGGGGCCTAAATAATTAGATTAGGGTTCCTGTTTAGAGGGTCTATAGGGGCTACCAGAAGGGATCGATACGGGTACTAATTATAATATAGGGGCCTTGATGAATAGAATAGGGTTGGGGGCCCATTATACTATAATTATAAGGCACCCCCAGAATGGTATAGGCAATTAATAGGCCCCTGTATTACACCACGCTACAATCTCCCCTGCCTTCACGACTTCAGATACGATCCCTCAATGCTGAATCAGGCGACAGACAGCACAGAAATGATGAGAAATATACGAATCTACGAAGCATTCAGGCACAAAGCGGTCAGGGTCCAGGGTCTGGTCTTTAAGGCATGCAGCCCGAAGTGCAGAAACACAGGGCCCTATTTTACGATTGGAACGGTGTCCTAAGTTTTGGGGCATAAAAATACCGGGCTATATCACTGCGTATATTTGGTAGTTATCACAGCTGCAGCAGTAGCTTCAGTCGGCAAGTTTGCCTGAGGCTGAGGCCTTCAGAGAGCTGGAGGGCAACACAGCTTTTATCAGCCTTTTTGTACGAAAGCAAGACAGTCTGCTCCTTAGGCATCCCCAACTAAGGGGGCACCTGCAGTAGATACAAAAACAACCCTGATGGATGCCCAGCGGCCGTAAGCTTCCGGCAGTATCCACGCTGGTTGGAACCTGCACGTGCCCAAACGGGCTCAAAGCATAAACGGGTTTGCGAAATGAGAGCATGCCTAGAGTTCAATGCATATGGCATTGGGGGCTTGAGGCCCGCATCATTCGAACTCTAGACAACGACTGAGGTGGTACACACGTGCATGGTGGCTTCACAGCTTCTTAGTTCTTACTGATTGAACGGCTTGTTGAAGCATGGTTTACCACAGCTATACAGCGGCTACAGAGAATAAGTTCTTATTTCAAACTAGAGTAATCAATTGCCTTGCGCCTTGCGCCTTCCCGCTCTTGAAACTCCGTAACGCCGACTGTAATTCGTATTCTCGTCCGGCTTTCCGACTGACTCTGAACCTTGCTGCGACTCAGCTCAGGACCGTAAGCCCCCGGTGCAATGAATACATGCAGGTGAACACCTCGAATCTTACCGCTAGGTTCTTACAACGTAAACCCGTCAAGTTCCAATCCCCTAATCCAATCCCTCTGAATCCCTTCCCTCAAGCGTTCGCACCTCATGGCTGGGTGCAGACTCATTTCAGGTACCAGAAGAATGGGCGTCTACAGTAAAATTGGTCAGATGTCCTTGTCACGGGCATCTTTCAGCACATCATGTACTAACATCCTGAAGCCCTGTGGGACCTATTCACGGAACACTGAAGAAGTATTCTTGAATGCAAAGCATTCGATGCCTGGGCGTTGGAATGCAGCTCCCCGAGGAGAACAGCGGCCGAAAGGTACAGTTGGACGACGCCTCTCTTGTCGAGCAGGTTTAGGTTTTCGGGTTTAGGGTTCTTGAGGCATCGCTGACGGTTTCAGGAGTTTCCCCTGTTTCTGGGTCTGTGCTGTGGCTGCTGTTGCCCTGCATCCGCAACAGCCAACGTTGATCATGCCAGCCGCTATGCATCAGGCCGTGTAGAGCCTTCAGCATAAGGCTTTCTACAATGATCGTCGCGAGGATAAGAAGCAAAAGCAACATCAAGGAAGCCATTGCCAGTGCGTCAAGATCACCCTGAAAGATCTACACTGGTCCTACCCCCTCCTCATTGCGCCCAACTGCTGCATCACCATCACTAATTATTTTCACAGCTTCCGAATCGAGATTCTGACCGACTTGTGCAAACTTCGAGGAACGGCTTTGTTATCACTCCTCTTTTGGCCAAAGACAGAGGAACCCCTGGTAACTTAGTATGTTATCCCTGTTACCCACTAAGGGCTCGTAGTTAGTCTCCCGTTTCAACCTTTGATGGGAGCTTTCACAAAACAAACACCAGATGTAGGAACCGTTTTTATTCGTAAGTAGAAGATTTTGGTGGTATAGTACATTATAACCCAAACATGACGGGATTTGCGGGAATACTAGTAACTTGTTTTCAGACCCCCTACAATCACCCTCGGCCCTACACATCCTAAATCCCGAGAGCAAGTGCCGTCCGCTGAAGTTCAGGGTTTAGGGTTTAGGGGTTTAGGGGTTTTAGGGGTTTTGGGTTTTAGGGTTTAGTCTTACAGTTAGGGTTTTAGGGTTTAGTCTTAGGGTGTAGGGGCCTGACAGTCGCCGGGCTGATCCCCCAGAAGGCTGCAGGATGAGAGGTTTCCGAGGACGAGCTCGTAGTCCAAGTCGGAATACACCTTGGCTTTCGGGACTGGGGACCTGAAATTAAAACCCTACATACACCCTCTGCCTCGAAACCCCAAAGCCCTCAAGCCCATGTGAACCCTTCTGCCATGATACCCTAAATAAACCCCATACATAACAAAAGAAAAAAAAGCAAGCCCCCCCCCCCCCCCCCCCACCCCCAACCCTCGAAGGATCCTGAAGGGCTTTTTTTTGTGTGTTTTAGGGGCACGCCGGGCTTGGGCTTTCGATGATTTTTTCTGGATTGCAGGGTCTCTTTTTTCCTTCCCTCCTAGCACCCTAAACCCTAAAGCCTAACTTTGAACCCTAAACTCCTACACCCTAAGCATGGTAGGAAAGCAATGTCCACAGGGTTTCGGGTTTCGGAGTTTCGAAACCTTAATAATTACCTACAGTATTTTTGGGGCTCCTTCTTATAATTACAGAAGAATGGCCCCCAAACCCTATTCTAATTATTAAGGCCCCTGTACTTATAAATCCCATAGTAACCGTGACTACAAGCCATGTATCAGCACCCAGCATTGCTGGCAGCTTTGGGCAGCTAACTACTCTGAGCCCGGGCTCCGAGAGTCTACTCGGAGGTTGCTGGCTACTTAGAATTGGAGCTAGTAGATGTAGGGAAACTATAACTTTTACCCACATTAGAGACTGATAACCGCACTTAGAACTACCACACTTGAAGCATGCAAGTGGAGCAAGGCACCGAGCAGTTTCTGGGATCAACCGGGTGAGGCCGCCAGAGCGTTGAGAAGGGCCTGAAGCCAACGCGCTCCTTGTCCTGCGAGCTGGGGGGGTGGACGGTTCAAAGCACAAAAGCCTAGGACTCTTTGCAGAAGGCTTCGGGGGGGGGGGGGGGGGGGGGGGGGGGGGGAGTAGAATACAATCCTTGAGCATGTAAGGTATGTTAAGGAGCTATGTCAGCCATTCATAGCGTAGGCCCCAAAGAAGTCGAGGACCTGCTGCTAAAAGTCACCAGCTACGGATCCCAGCCCCAGAACCTATGCCAAAAGGCTAGGAACCCTTTTTGCACAGGCTTGTGCGAGTCCCGCCTGGATGTGTCGCACCTATTCGGAGACTAAACCCTAAACCCGAAACCCTCAAACCCGACCGGAACCTTAAATGTTCCCTAAAGCCTGGCAACGCTAAAGCCTAGGAAGATCCGTGGACTCTGCGCATGTTTTACTAAAAACGGGGGCCCGAATGGTTAGAATAGGGTTTCGGGGTGTATCATACTATCATTTTAATAAGGACCCCCAGAAAAGTATAGGTAATTAGTAAGGCGCCTATATTCTTAACACTCCGGGGCTTACCTCGGCCTTCACCCTACTGTGGCTTCAGGTTTAGGGGCTCGGGGCTTAACATGGATATTATACATTCCCAAATACTTCGACTATAGACATTGAACAAGTTAGGGCATGATGCCGCTGTGCCTTCGTGATGCAGGCCCCGAACATCACTAAAGCAACTGCTTCGAAGGCTGCGCCATCCCACTCCGGAAAACTGTCTTTGGGATATCCTCCTCTTGGAGGAAATTCTAGTATATGGGTGAAGTATAGCTGCAAAGAGTCAGATATTGTCCTTTCTGGGTGTCTCTTTAACTGACCCCGATGACTCACAAGTCAGTGTGGGGTTTGGGGTCTATGTTTGGGCGGATATGGGCTTGTTGGGCGCTTGGTCGTAGCCCAGAGCTACAGAATTCATCATCCTTCGGCACGTAGTTCACGGGCCGGTGGACCTTGCAACGAAACAGAGAGAGAGAGAGAGAGAGAGAGAGAGAGAGAGAGAGAGAGAGAGGGCTCTCTCGAGAGAAATGCTCCAAACACCGAGCGCCCAATCCTAAGCCAGGTTTATTGGATTCTCCATCCCTATGTACTTTAGCCCTACCAAGGGCCATGGGAACGGGCTTCAGGCTCCAGCGTGCACCATGTAGTCACAAGCACTTCAGGGATTGAGGCTTTGTGGCCTTGCGCCTCCTGGAATTTTCTGCCGACAAGCCCCAGTGCCCACGCTGGCACAGTTGACGTCCGAAGAATCAGGGCTTACACTGGGGTCCGGGCGGCCGTAGGAACGTAGAACAATGATGAACACACGACCAGTAAACCCTAAGTTTACGAACAAATCTACTAAAATCCTAGCGCAAATGCCCTAAATAAATCAAAACCCTAGAGCCCTACAGCCCGAACACAAAAGCTTCAGAGCCCTAAAAAACCCTACTGCCCTAGAGCCCCAAAACCCTTTTTGCCACTGGACTCAAGTCTGGCCAGTCTACGAGCCACAATCGTCTTGACCGAGCCCCAAAACCCCTCTCTCTCTCTCTCTCTCTCTCTCTCTCTTCACTCACACGTTCCTCGCAGCTAAACCCTAAACCCTGAACCCTGGAACCCGAAAGCCGGAGAGCCCGAAAACCTGACTAGGTGGGGCTTTTAATGCTTTTTAAAATATTAGTAGATAAGACCCTCTTAAGCCCAATAAGGGAAAATATAAAATGTCCCAAAGCCCTACCTAGCTGAGCTGGGAACCGAAATCTGCCAAGCGAAGTAGTCGTTTGCGGTCGGCCCGTACTGGAACCCACAGTCCTGTCCGGTTTAGGGTACCCAAATAGGGTTCTTTTAATGGTACCATAAGGGATCCTTTAAGGTAAGGCCTTTAGGGTTCAGGGGTGTTTAGGGTTGGTGTCGAACTGTACTTTTGTGGCGGTTGCTCCCTTACAACCTGCATATACTTGTAACTCAGTATACACCAAGACCCTGTCAACATTAGTATATTGAGGCCCCTCTTTTCGCAACTTCTGAGTCTGCAGCCCACTGGTCTATTTTGACTTGCCTCCTAATTTTGCAACAGAGCTTGGAGGTTCATGGGTAGGCTTAGGGTAAAAAGTCCCCTAATATGGGGTATAAGTATAGTTACAGTTACCCTACTTGTAACCCCACTTATAAGCTACCCATGACCTTTCAAGAACATGACAAGAACCCTTCAGGAAATCAATCACGGGTCCTTGAAGGAGGGCAGTCCAAGCGTTGCATCAAACTGAGCGGGTCACGGTCGGTTCAAGGTTACCATTTATAGGTTCAGGGTCCACGGTCTACAGGGTGCGCGAGTAGAAACTTCAAAAACTTCTGCAGGCTAAGGCTTGTTCAAGAGACGCATATACTCAGCAGTCTTGCTTTATGCCCCCTATGGTAGAAGCCCAAAAGTTGGAAACCCAATAGCCTCAATCCTTAAGGTTAATGTATAGGGAATCCCAGCACTGTTTGGCCTGAATTCGGTTTCCAACTTTATGGAGTTTACTGTAAGCCCTTTTTGAAACCCTTCTCGATTTGTGCCCTCAAACCCCAAACCCTGGCAGTATCTGCGAGTATGCTTCTGTCGACTCAAAGGTTGGGGTTCGGATTGGCGTATCTGTCTCTGAGGTAGGAAATATCGGCGCCATCATGATTTTCACATGGGTTTGGGTCGTATTATAGTGCTGCATGTATAATAATCAGGAACCTCAAGGATTAATATGGGTAATCATCCAGGCTTCTACATCGCTCCCGCCCTCGCAGGTCTGGAATGAATGTTTCGTTCCCTCTACCTAACAGAGCAAGTGGCGACTGAAAAGCGAAAGTCACTTGTCAACTACATGCCCGAAACTTGAAACTGCAGTTTTTGTTGCCCTAAAGGCCTAGAGTCGTCTTATGATGCTGCGGGTGACGAAGAATTTGTCCCTTAAACCTGCGTCTGCAACATGGCGAGGAGCCCATGCATCGCAGAACTCGCGAGTGGCGTTTGTCAGGAAGACCGTTTCGAACAGGTCCTCAGCAGGTTTGCTGCTGTCGGCTACACGCTTTCGCTGAAAAGTGAGGCACTGCAACCATGTGATGCCACGATGCAGGCATGTGACCGGATCAGTCATTAAGCACGCCCCCTACTCGAGTTATGATAGTAAATGCCACATATCTCATTTTTTCATATTCATGACTATCGCCAACATGCCCTTTTGCCTCAGCATAGTCAAAACGAATCTAGGACAGTCCTACCCGGAACCTTGTTTTGAGCAGGGACTGCAATGCACCATGCCCTGAATCCCTTCAGCCAAGCCGGAACCCTGAAACCCTGAATTCTGGGAACCCAACCTTCGACTACGGCTGATGATAGAAATCCTGCATTACCCATTATAAGGCATATACCATACTTCGGGTCCTTAGGGTAATGCAGGATTTATATCATCAGCAGTATGTCGCTTCTTACGATTTTTTGGGATACCAGTGGTTACCAGCGGCGAAGCTGGCACAGCATACTCATGCATGCTCCATGAATTCAAACACATGATCGAATCCCGGTGCACATGAAGGACGAGGTTACCGACTGCAAGTATTGAACCCTTTGGAGGTCAGGATTTCCTGGGTTTGGGATATTAACATGGCGTAAGCCTCACAACCCTCAAGCCCAGTCCAAAAGTTGAAAGACCGGATAGCCCCACATGTCTACGTCTCTAAACCCAAAAGACCGGACTAGGTGGTCTTGTTTGGGCATCAGGGACCACGAGCAGGTGCAACCAAGACCTCAACGACTGCCGGACAGGGACTCTGAACCTTTCGACCTAGCTGCATCGAAGACTTTGGGGTTCATCGCAATGGGACTGATATGAATAGTCCCGACACGTTGCAACATCCCCCAGTACAACTGCTCTCAACTGGAACCGTAAACTCTAAACCGACATAAATGCAACAGTTGACACTCCGTGAACTGCTAATGCTTGAGACGGGCCCCGACACACATGACAAGACCACACAAGCTCTGCGTTAAAACGGCTCATGCCAAGTCGCACTTAAAGGACCAGAGGATGACAAGAGGACTGCGCAACTATATATGGTTCTACACAAAGTCACTAAGCAGTACACACTTGCAAGCCGAAAGAAGGTACTTATAGCCCTACCTGCCAAGTCCCATGATCCTCCAAGTAAGACCAGATACCTATAACCCTGAACCGGAACCCTATACCTTAAACCCCTAAAAGCCCCCCAACCCTACTTAAAGAAAATCCCGCGCGATCGAGGCCCAGACGTGATGGTAGTTCCTCGCGTTGTTTGCGGTTTAGGGCTCTGGAACTTATGGCTCCTCTTGGTCGAGTTCCGAAAGGCTCCTACAGAGTTTACGGCCTTAGGGAGGGCCGAGGGATAAGAGGTTTTGGGTCTTATGGCTCGTCTAAAGGTTTCCGAAACGCTCCGATAAAGGATACTAATAGAGTTCCATAACATGGTCCCCTTTACCGGGTACTACAAGGTTCTCTAATGGGGACCCCTTTACGGGTCTAGGGCCTAGGGTCTAGTCTAGGGTTTGCGGCAGGGCTCGTGTTGAGGGGTTTTGGGCTTACTTCTAAACAGCCAAAGCAGCATGTAGTACAGGGCCGTAGTTAGGGTGGGGATGTAAGACCGCATGACATTATGATGTAACTTGTGGGAACTAAAAAGGTCTCGGAGGCCTGTGGTCCGTATACCAAGCGAGGCAGTATAGAATAGTTAGGGTGTAGAGCTTGGGGCTAGTGGGGTGCAGGGTTCTACTCGAGGCCTGGCTCCCTGAAACATGGTAAGACTCATTAGAGGCTTGGGTATGGGGCTCATGCGTAGGCATCTAGGCTTTGCATCCAGCTTGGAACCGACAGGTTGAAACAAGCCTTAACCCTGAACATCTCTGAAGCGGGTTCTTATCGGGTTCTATATACATGGTTCCTATGGCCCACACCCTGCACCCAAAAGCCGTGCAGTCCCTAAACCCTCAACCCATACAACCCCGAACACGCCTTTGAATCCCTAGACCCCGAAATAGAAACCCTGGAGGCGAACCCCATGCCAATCAGGGAGGATGTTGGAATGGGAGTTTCCAAGTGTAGGAGGCCCTTAGCAACAACTCAAACACGAGGATCCTTTGGATACGAACTCCCACAAGTGAACCCTAACGTTAGAACAACCGCCCCACCCACAAACAAGTTGCAATTTCAGGACCTACAAGCAGGTATGCTCTTACTGGCACTGGGCGTGTCAGACGATGTTTACAAGTAGCACTGCCAAGGTTCAACCCAACACCGAAGAGAGTCTCCGCTTGATCAACGGACTTCAAACACCTGAGGTGTGAATTCTGGAAGAAGGATCGCGACTCGTGGGTAGGACAACTTCAAAAAATGTTGGTTCTGTACCACCATGGTCAGCAGCATACTCTCAACCCCATCGGAACCCGACACATGGATTTCGGTCGTCGGCAGCAAGCTGGTTAAGAGCATTTCTCCTTTTGGCAGGAACCCCAACCACCAAACATTCAATGCACGGGTTCTAGCAGACTTAACACCAACAAGTACTTGGTTTTGAGGCTCATACATCACACCGGTACTGACACGCAGACTTGTCGCACAAACTCAGACGGTTATTTGAGCAGGTAAACTTGGAGACCGGCATGCCTCTGTAGTTTTGCCTCCTTTTCACGGGGCCTTAGCCTCACCAGCATGTTTACACAGGGCTGAAATTTCGGGCTTACCTGGACCCCAAAGGTATGTAGAACAACGGCCGTTTGTAGGTGTTGGGCCATCATCTGACCTACTTTTAACTTGAGAGTTTAGGCAAGGCTTATACAGGGAATTGCGAGGCTCAGAGGCTCGCCGGGTCTGGTGCGCACTGCAGCTGTGATGCTCAACGCGCGCCCTGCAATACTCGGAGTCACGGTGAATGTACGGCAGGACAGGGAAACCTGAACAGACCGTGATAAAGATGGCAATAGATGCGCAGTGCCAGTGAATGAAGCTTCGGCCAAGCACTGAAGGCAAAGCACAGGGATGCAGCTTCTGATGCAATCAGCTCGTAGCCGCACATCACTTTCCACCTGCGTCGTGTCTGTGGAAGCCTCCATGACATCTCATGGCCGAGCCTTGGCCATCAACCAAGATGTAGGAAGGCCCGGTCAGGATATGGTAGGTGTCAGTGAAGACCTAGGCTGGCAGGATCCCATCTGGGGGTTTCCGAAAAGGGTGGACCCTAAAAAAGCAGCCTAAATAGTAGGATCCTGAGCAAAAGGACCCCAAAGTAAGGCAACCCTAATTTCCGGAAACTCCCATCTGGTGCAACCCGGAGCTTCCAAGCTCCTTCAAGTCTCCCAAAGCAACTAACAGCAGCAGATCCGTAGCTCTTCCCAGGGAGCCCCGTACCCCGTTGTTGAGGATCATACCTTAAGGTACTGGTAGTTGAGGATTATATCTTAAGTTGTCGGCCTTAAGACTATGGTCCAAGGTACATTGAAGGGATGTCAGGCTCTCCGGGTTTGGGGTTTGTAGCAACCGGCACCGACTCATCAGTCCCCATGTCTCCTCGTACCAGACCTCAAGCCCTAATGTAGGGGCCTTGATAAATAGAATAGGGTTTGGGGGATAATATACTATATCCAGAATAAGCAACCCCCCAAACCCTCTAATTAGTATTGATAGGGCCCTCAAACCCTAAACCCTAAGGCCACAAACGGGTCAGAGTCAAACGGTGTCGGCGTGTTCGTCGGGCTTGGTGGCTGAACAGCTTGGGCAACTCTGAGCGCCACGCCAGTACATAACCGTTTACTACTATTTGCTTAAGAGCCCGCAAAAATTAAAAAAAAAAATATTCCTTATGGGGGTAATATAGGGATTATTATTTTTGTTTTTTTTGGTGTTTCTTGAGCAAATAGTAGTTTATGTTGGTACATAAATATTCACCGACTGGCAGCATCGAACGTTATCAAATATGTGCTGCTCTAGACCTGAACCCAAAGTTCACTGGAGGCATGCCCCTGAATGCATAGAGTCTGTACCATGCAAGCGCGTGGCCTAAGTGACAACATATATTATCTTCTGGGTAGTACACAAACACATGCATACGGACATATATTGACTCAGAAAGTTGGCTACAGACACAAGTATGCTGTGGTATTACCGCTGCAGCTGCTGAAACTGCTTTGACGACAACGACGCAATCTTGAACCCATTCAGCCGGACAAATGAGAGCTGGGCTAGTGAACGATTTGGGGGCCATCGAAGCAACAACCCAAGCTAACCACGTCTTCAAACTAGCAGGAACTCACCCCTCACTTCACATCTGTACTGGGCCGGAGCCGGAACCGTCGTAAACTTGAATTTGCCCCTGTAGTATATACCTTCAGGAACCCTCAGACATTTCGCCTAGAGTGGGACGCTTTCCGCAAACGAAGCCTTTGTGTCTAGCGCATGTCAGAAAACCACGTTGAGTACTGAATCAAGCGTCTGCTAATCCTCAGCCCGGATCATCAAACCACATCGAACAGCACAAACCGTGCGTGCAGATGTGCCACTCGAAATCTTCATTCCCAACATCTGGCATCCTAAACTCTGCAGATTACGTTTTCAAACACCTGTGAAAAAAGTGCTAACCCTTTTAGAGCCGAAGCTCCGGCTACTTAGCCCCGAGCCCCATAAACACCGACAGAGGAACCAGTGCAAAACCGGAAAACCCTCCAAAGAGGTAGGGCTCCAAACCCACCATTTACGTACATCGAGCCCAAGGGAAGGGAACCCTAAACCCCGAAACCCTAAAACGCTTAAACCTCAAGCCCTTCGAAGAGGTAGGACCCTGGCGAAGTAGTCGGTGTCAACGTGGCTCGCTGCCTCACACAGCGCCTCCAGCAGACGCGAAAGTTGCTTTTGTCTTCTTCGATGCTCAAATAGTATCCACTTTGCCCCAAGAGAAACTACTTTGCGGCCAACATATATGCCATTTGGCTACATGGACCGGTAGGGCTTAAGGTTTGGTGGTTTGGTTGCTTGGTAGGTCTTTTATGGGGGTTTGAGGTTTCCAGCACAGATTCCATGCTAGGATTTGTGTTGGGCTCTAATTAGGGTCTGAGGGTGGAAGCGGTGTTCGGGTGTTTTATGGCGCCTTTTTGCATCAGGACTTGTGCAATCGCGTCTCAAGAAATAGACAAACCTCGTCTAGCTCTGAGACCGCGAAGTAACAGTGCAGCAGAACAAGTAGTGCTTTCAGTAACTCAGTAGCTGGAATATCCGCTTCTTGTTCCTTGCTGAGTATGTCTTGCAGACAATGCAGGAAATTAAGCAACAAAGGTTTACGCCACTTAGAAAAGAAAGGATCTGAGCCGAGGGCTACGCACGTCCACACAAAGGGCTAGCTGTGAAGGGGCAACAAGGGAGGGTGGAGACCCAGACTTGTCGCGGTTTAGGGTTTTTTTGACACTCACACTCGGTTTAGGGTTTAGGGTTTAGGGTCTCGAAACCGAGTCCTGAATTTCAAAAATTTTCCGGTCGGGAACAATGTCCGCGAGAGCATTTTGCGACCCGGCACCTTGTACTGCTTCTTCTTTCCCTCGGATGGCTTCGATGCGTTGCAAGGACGAGTTAAGTTCGTGTTGTCGAATTCTGCCCCGTCTATGACTCTATGACAGAACGGGGCGAAACTGCTATCCGCGCATGATTCCGCACGGTGGCAGACTTGTGAAGGCTGTCTGATGCCAGCCTACGAAGTGGTGGGGAAGATGACGCAAAGTATACACATCGCAAGCAGCCATCGCAGCTTCAGGGAGAGTTGCACAGTTCTAAAGCACAGTCGACTTACTGATGGCCAACCACAGGTGTAATGGTTTTTACACAGGAGCTGCGGAAGCCAGAATGACAAAGACTGAGACGTTCCAATCGGACAAGTCGCTGCGCAACAACAGTACTGGTAGGTCTTGAGTCGTGGTACCGGGTGCAAGAGGGAGGAGGAGGAGGAGGAGGAGGAGGAGGAGGAGGAGGAGGAGCAGCAGACAGCCGTGGTCGTGGTTGTAGCCGCCATCGTGGTGGTGGGGACGGTGTTGGTTGTGGTCGCACTCATACCAGTAATAGAAAAGATGACAAGGACACTTTCCAACAAGTAGCTCGCATCAACCTTGCTTCTAATGGCCGTCGTTGCTGTTGTTCCAATTCTTGCTACTGTAGTTGCTAAGATGATTCTCAGCGACTGCTCGATGGTAGGGCTCCGTGATTCTAAACCTGAAGAGTGAACCCTGGCCTGCCCTTCCTCCCCGCAGCGGAATCACAGCCAGACTGCAAGAGAGCTTAGTCTCAATCCCTCGGGCTCTCGCCGTTGAACTGAAAGTCCAATCAGAGACCTACAAGAAAGCTCCTCGGAGCCTGCTGGCAAACTTCAGTATCCCAGACAAGACAAGACAAGGCCGACTTGGCAATAATCGTTGGCAGAGTGATGCTCATCACTCATCTTCCCCACTGGGATTCCCATCGCAGGTCTGCTAGCTTCTACGATTCGAACGATGATTTTCAAACATCCTCGGGATCGTGAAGAGGTTCAGCACCCTCAGGTAAAAGTAACCATCGAGACGGACGAACAACCATACGTCGAACCCACAATTCCTAACCATCTTGACTCTAAAACGTGAGCCCAGAGTCCGTGTAGAAGGTGACCTCGGCATCACCAGCATCACCGGGCACGACCTAGAGGCTGGGTCTTGATGTTCTGTTTTAGACGTTCGGGGTTGTGGAGCTTGGAGTTGGTATTGAGGGGTGATTCCCTGTAGAACCCCGGTTTAGGGTTGAGGGTAAATCCCTATAGCGCGTCCTTGTAGGATCCTACACAAACCCACTCAAGTTCCTAAACTCATGCTTTCCAGGGCCCCTCATCCTTTTTGGCATCCAGGTCTCTAAGCTGAACCCCGAAATCCAAAACCCCGGAAGCCCCACAAAATATAGGGGCCTTAATACTTAGAATAAGGTTTTGGAGCCCATAATATTATGCTTATAATAAGGACCCACCGCAAAAACAAACATGTTGAACAGCTAATTATAAGGCCCCTATATTAAGCCCCCCCTTCAAAACGATGTGCCTCAATCGTGCCGGCTGGGGCGACTCGATGGTGGCCGTAGGAGATGACCAAGACCTTCCTGCGCAAGGGATTAACGGGTTCTAGGCGGGCTAAGGGGTTTAGGGTTCTCTAAAAGTTTTGTGGGGTTTTTAGAGGGGGCTGCACAGTTCGCTAAAGCTTCTAATCATGGGGTTCACACAAGTCTATTGTTTGAGGTATTAGCTTTCGCCTCAGGCTTATTCATAATCTAGGCGTCTACAATCTAGAATTTCAGACCTCGGGATTCACGGTGTTTAGGGTTTACCTTGGCCGCACACTCCCTTCCTTTTCAGGGTTTACGTATGAGGAGCCCTAAATCAGGTAGGTTTTGTGGGGTTGTGCTTTTGAGCTTAGGATGTTGGGTTCGGGATGGCTTTGGTAACCCTGGCCTGAACCCTAAAGACTAGGTATGGACTCCATCGCTGTAGTGTCTAATTAGACTCTAGACTGAGGAAGAATTCTGTTTTGTAACCAAAATTTTTGAAAGAACGAAGATACATCTGACAAGTATACCGAGTGCTTCTAGAGTCATTCCACTTTTACGCACGCATTGGCGTTGGTGGAGAACCTTCTTGTGATTCTCGAGGAAAAGGTTGAGGGTCAAACGACAAGGGTCTACCGCGATGCATACCAAACAGGTCCCACATGACTGATGCCAGGGATCGTACAATTAGTGCACGTATTCAAGCGATCAGATAATTACTAATTGCATTACTCTGAGATAAAGGTCTGAACATTAGAATAAGACTTGGGGGTAGAATATTGTTATGGTAAGGGGGCTATAAGGGAATACTTTCAGTAGTTGTTCCGACCCCTATATTACTCCACAGGCATTACACATTTAGACCAGAGAGGCTCAATGGCCCCCCTCGAATACTATAGGGGCCTCAGTAATTACTTATACTATTCTGGAGGTTCCTTATTATAATTATAGTATAGTGGGCCCAGAACCAAATTCTAAGTCTTAAGGCACCCGTAATAATTCTTGAGGTCTATCTGGCATCTTATGAGGGCTTTGTAAGGTCATAGAAGGGTTCTACACGGCCATACAAGGGTAAAAGAATTATAAATTAAAAGTAGCCGACCTCTTTACAAAGGACTGAGGGTTCACCGTGGGATTTAGAACAGGCAGAGTTTCCTTGTAGGAGCTAGGATTTCAGGGCGTTTCGAAGAAACGGCCTGTTGGGTAGCAAGAAGAAGTCAGGAGCAGTGAGTTTAACTCAAACACTCCCCTGAAAGTTCAGAACGAAAGTCATTCCTTTTCTACGTCCGCAGTTGCAGGTTCCTGAGTATGAGGAAACTTAGACAAGGTACCTACTGTTAAACCCCCAAACGCTTCTCCACCTTTCGAGGTTGTAAACGCCATGAAACCGCAGACTCCTCTCCAATTAACCTTCTCAAACCCGAGGCTCAAAGACTCAAAACAGTGCCCCCGCTAAACCCTAAACCTCTGAAACCTAAACCCTTGTCGAACCCGGGCTCTCAGAAACCTAAACCCTGAACCCTAAACCCCTAAACCCTGAAGGAAACGCAGCCAAGGGCGCCTGAAGGGATGGTACACGCTAAGGCTTTGGTTGAACCGGTCGTAGACACCGCTCGATCCATCGAAACTGACAGCCGCTAGCGTGACCTGGTGTTTTCGAAAGCGGGGCTTTATTTGTATTTTTTTTTGGAGGTGGGGTAATGATTTCGGAGTTTCGGGTTTAGGGCTTGGGGGGTGGCTTAGGTGGGAGATGGCGGGAGGGTCGAAAATCACAAAGGCACATGTTGAGGAGGGTGGAGGGTTTTGGGCCGGGATATATTTAGCAAGGATCTTGCTACTTCGGGTCTATGTTAGGGCCCCGTTCTGTTGTCTGGAGGGTACGGGCATTCCAGACGGTCCTGCTGTCATACCGGGCTAAGCGTAAGAAAGGAACATCTGCGCAAGCATAGGTACGTACAGCTCCGAATGACAGCAGCCCTCCCTCAGCGACAACCGACACTACAACCCAGTCACCAGTCGGTCGAGAAGGGGGGCGGGTCAAAGCGAAACGGATATCCTCTCCAGGGCCTCTCCACTATCACCAGACACACGAAAACTTCATGTATGCATGGATCGTCGAAGAAACCCTGAAGAACTCCCTACCTTGGGTTGCAGGGCTTAGGACTGAGGTTTAGGGCTGGAGCGGCTTGGTGACGTGGGCTTTGATTCGGCTTCGAAGGAAGCGCTGACCCCCAAGCCCTCCTACATGCAAGCTCCATGGTGCAAATGATGAGATTCACCAATACAGCACGGTAGAATGCCAGTGTCAGATGCTGCCCACCAATTTCCACAACCCGCAGATCGTAAGTCCCAAACTGCTCCGTATCGCCAGATGTTTAGAATATGTCTAACGCTCTAGGCTCTAGTGCTGCAACTTGTTCAACAAAACGCAGGTCCAAATGCCTAAATGCTGTCCTTCACGAGAAAGCTGCACTATGAAGACTGAGGCGGTACCATGCCACCCTGAACTCTCTCGCACGCGGAACTTCACAAGTCCATTGGTGACTCCCACCCAAACTTATCGACTCGAAAACTGTGCCGAATACTTTGCGTTGCTCAAGCGACCAGCGAGTCGTTGAGATTCTCGAAGATGTTGGATGTGGCGCCGTGTCGTACGTACACGCCTGCATCAAAGCCTGAGGCGCGCAAAGACCCCTTCCGGTGTCCACAGGAGCTTGAACCCTCCCCAAACCCCTAAGATCCTAAACGTCATAGGTCCCTTCATTGGGGTAATGAGTACGTAGAAGTATAGCTGCCTTAATTATAACCCTTCTAGGTCCCACGATCCTTCAAGAAGGGGCAGCATGCTGTGATCCGGAGAAGAGCCAATTGCCATGTAGGCATCGTCACTGTATTCGTAGCACTATATATATATATATATATATATATATATATATATATGGCACCCTCAAACCTCAAACGCACTGGCCATGTCGGACAGGACCAGCTCCTTACCCATGGATACCCAGAGCAGAGCAGCTAAATGGGTAGTTCTCTAAATTAGGGTCCTTTCTTACAAGGGTGCCGTACTGTTTTGGGGACCTAAAGAGGGACACTAGTTTAGGGAACTTCCCGTGTCGTTGCCCTTGCGCGCTTCAAACCTGCTTGCTTTTGAGGACCGGTTGGTTCTAGCATTCCTTGTGTGGAAGCAAGACCTTAAGCCGGAATAGCCTACCTTTTTAAGGACTTAAGGAAAAAATAATAAGGAACCCGAAAAGGGTAGGTTATTCAGGGTTAAGGGAAGCTTTGTAAATTCCTGGTCGATGTTAGGCTCTTAAAGGTTTATAGGTTTCAGGGCTTAGGGTGCGAGGGTTCAGTAATTTATCTTAGGTACTGCCCCCCTATACAGTAAGAGTCTAGCAAAAGGCTACTACTAAGGTCCCAGTATATCTACATTATGAATGTTCTTCAACTATTACTGAGTGGGGCCGTACCCAAAATTGATCGTTTCGTTTCGACCCGTTTCTCCTCAGGGTTCAGGCTTTAGGGTTCAGGGTCTAGGATTAGGCAAGTAAGCTTTCATCCACCTTGCAATGCTGCCCCAAGAAGCTGGAGTTCAGCAAGGTGTTGGCATAATTGCCTTGCAAAGGCTGTAGGGTTTAGGTCCGCTTTGCTTTTTGCGTTTGGCGTTCAGGGGTTTAACGTTTGGGGCCGTGTTTTAAGTGCAGTAACCCTTTCTCCCGCACGAAGCTGGGCCCAAAGCCAAACGTTTAGGGCTTGAGGTTTACGTGGTGGCTGTGATCATGGCAGTGGAGAGGAAACCTGGCAATATGGACTCAATCGTTAGACTAGGGCTTGGGACGGTAGAACACTACGACTATACTTACATCGGAGAACCCTCATGAATACGATTACTATAGGGGCCTTGTAATTAAAATGAGGTTTTGAGGTTCATTATACTATACTTTTTTGAGGAACCCCCCCCCCCGAAATAGCATAGGTCATTAAGGCCAATATTACTGATTACTACTGATAATAAGGAACTCCAAAAAGGTAGTACAGGTATTTATTAAGGCCCCATGTTACTGCCAGGAGCTTTCAGTGGGCAGTGTCGAAGTCAGGCTCCCAAGCTCGGGCTTCTGACCGGTGTGAGCTTGGGTTCATCAGAATGTAGTTGAACATTGTTTGTTATAGTTCATTACGGTTTGTTATCGCTTATTACAATTTGTGATAGTGTGTTACAGTTTAAAAAAGTCGAATTAATAGAATGTAGTATATCAGTCCAGAGCCCCAAACTACCCCAAGCCCCTTCTTGTCCTCAGGGCTAACAAAACATGCACAACGTAATAACAGTTAGTTCCACATCATAGTATATATATATATATGTACATATATGTGTGTATATATATATACATATATATATATATATATACACGCACATACGTACATACATACATGTCCTTCTACTGCCACAACCTCACTCTACCACCCGGGAAGTTTACTGCCTCTGGCGCTCTCGGTGGAAACCTTGCTTATTCGATTCGACATGCGGTTTAAAACCTTTTTGCAAGACTTGGCTCACTGGCCACATATACACGATAGGTTTAACATGCCCTACTCCTGCATGAGCAGCAGCAAGCTCAAACCGCATCAAGTTCCAAACCATAGGCCCGTGGGCTGCAGAGGTGCTGCGTTGCTTCGAAGGCCCTGAACTGAACTGTAAAGCCCTAAAACGGCTCTCTCTCCCTCCCCCTTCCACGGGCTCAACCCTAAACCCTTGTTGCAGCCATTTACCCCTGCGAGCACAACCTTGAAATTAAGCAGCAGGGGGGGAGGGAAGGGGGTGCTTGGCTCCCGCACCAGGGGATACTTGGTGGACTGGGGGGAGGGTGTAGCACAAGACCTGCTGCTGCAGTAATGCAGCCCCAGCGTCCGACCAGCAAGGAATCTTCCCGATAAGCGTCCTGGACACGTCTAGGGTGTAAACCCGATAGTCCATAAACGCTAAGCCCTACATCCTCACAGAACTCATGCTTCCACTATGTTAAGGCCCTGCTTGCCCCAGACCCTAAGTTCTAAACGTTAACCCTACCAGCCTTAAGCCAACAAAAAGACTCCTTTACCAAGCCCTACTAGGTTTTCCCAGTGTCCCCTCATATAAGAACAATAGTAATGGTAACAACAATACTAAATCGGTACCCCTTTTCCTGGTATTCATGTTTAAGATGTTGCAAGGGAGCGATGGACAACCTGGCCTATATTACGGTTGTTCAAGGTAGAGCCTCCGTCAGATGAGGTCGAGGATGGTCATGTTTGGGCTGGGGTTTGAGGACCAGGGTTTACGTAGAGTTTACCTATAGTCTCCATTGTAGTTCCTTTTTCTGGTTAACCAAAAACTCTATTATAGGATCCTAACCATAAAACTGGTTAAGCAAAAAAAAGGAACTACAATGGAGAATGTAGGTAGGGTTTAGAAGAGAAGCTTCGATTCGATAGCCTGGTCCGGCGTCTAACCCTATCAGACTTTCGCTTGTGCACTGTAGGGTTTAGGGCTCATGTCGATTTAGGTCGGCTGCGTCCTCATCGCTGGGGACATGCTCTACCCAAGCCGCTGCAGCATCAGGGTTTGTGCCTGCGAGACTGGCAGAAGGAACAAGCAAGCCAGGGGTTTCCCGTAGAAGACAGGCATGCGCAGCCGAATGACCATTGTACAGTTATCCATTTTCGCTCTTTGTGCAATCGGTTGGACTTGCATGGCCGCTGGATGCTGGAAGCAGCAGGAGCTGTAATAACCAATGTGCCCTTAGATTCACTGTCAGTGACGGTGGCTTCTTCAGGTGCTTTAATCACTAGAACAAGCCCTAATGTAACCCAGACGGAACAGTAGTAGTACAAGCACTCGCACGCCTTGGTGGTAGTGGTACTGGTACTGGCAGCAGAAGCAGCAGCAGCAGTAGCAGTTGCAGTAGCCGTAGCGGGAGCCGGAGGAGTAGGAGCAGCTGATGCTGCTGCATGTTTAGTGTTCGGCTGCTTGTTTATTTGTTTGTTTGTGGCGTGCTTGTTTGAATTTTTGTTTGATTGTTTGAATGTGCGCTTGTTTTTTGGCCGAAGGCTGTCTCCTTGCGTGTTTGCCCATGTATGAATGTATGTATGCGAATGGATAGACGGTCGGAGTGATGGATGGACGGACGGATGGATGGAGATACTCAAGTACGTCTGCAGACGCTGTATATACACATACATGCATATACACAGATCCACTTATACATTAAACAATCATTTGGGACCCTCAGAATGATCTACAAAGCTCCGTAAAGAAATTCCTCAGCCCTCCACCCTAAACATCCCTAAACCACAAACCCTACAACCCTACAACCCTAAACCCTTTCCCCGACTCAAAAGCCTTCGCGGCCCTCGAGGGATAGGTTCGCCATCCGGAGGTCGAAGGCGATGGCATTAAATTCCTCGGGATACTTTGCTTACTACCCCAATAAAATAATAAGCCACAGAAATAAAAGGTTAAACTTTCCGATTCCTACTATAAGAACCCCAAAAGTTTAAAGGTTAGGTATTGTTTAGGTCCAGGATTTCCGCGCTCACAACTCGGCACAGCCAGATGAGGTCGCTGGTTCGGGGTGTAGGGCTGATATAGGGGCCTTAAGAATTAGAATAGGGTTTGGGGCCCATTATACTATACTTATAAAAAGGAACCCGCACAATAGTATAGGTAACTATTTAGGCCCCTATAGTACGTATCTATCAGTATCTCAGACACTCAATGCCCCCATAAAAACACCCCTTTGCCACCTGTGAACAAGGATGCTGGAGGCATCGCTGGAGTACACGAAAATTCCAACTACATCCTGAACCAAACCTGGGGACCTGAATGATTCAAACGGTTTTTGGACGCAGTGACACCTCTAACCCTATGTTCCAAACCGTACAGACTCGCTTGTAAAGCTGCGGCTATCAAAAGCCCGAAGCCCTACTATAGGGGCCTTAATGAATAGCCTAGGGCTTTGTGGCCCAATATACTACAATTATGATAAGGAGCCCACAACATAGTGCATGTAATTATTGAGGCACCTATAATCCCCTGTATTGTAGATCCCTCTAAGGAACCCCGAAAGGAGAACCCTTCCTCTGACTTGTCTCAGGTTCAGTGGACTGCTCCGACTCCAGCTGCTCGTAAAGCCAACGGAGCCACGGATGCTGCAAGTTGTAGACTGCCTTGGCTCATATGACTCGTACTTGGAGGTTCATGGGTAGTTAGAAGTGGGGTTATAAGTCCCGTAATATTGGTTAATATGTATAGTTACCCGACTTATAACCCCATATACAAAAAAACCCATGGACCTCCAAGTAGCTTATAGTATAATTATAGGGATCCTTATTACAATCGTATATTGAGGGACCCAAAAAACCTATGAACCGGAAGCCCCTCAAAAACTTCTCAACCCTAAACCCTAAACCCTGGCACTCTGAGCCCCTACTATGGGGCCGGATCTGACTAATACTTGGAGGCTCATGGGTAGTTATAAGGGTTCCTTTAAGGGTCCCTCTAAAGGGATCTGTAGGGGTTCTATATGGGTATACGGTTTAGGGTCTACTTGGAGGCTCATGGGTATTTACATGTGTGGTTGTAAGTGGGGTAACTATACATATATCATATAACCCATATTACGGGACTTATAACCCTCTTATGACTACCCATGAACCTCCAAGTAGGGTTTTCAGGCTTGTAGCTGAGGTGTTGCTTCCTCCCTTCGAACTGGGTTAGGGCCAGTTTTGCGTGAGAGTTTAGGCTTTGGGTTTTTCCAAAGTTGGGGGGATTTCTGGTGCTCAAACGGCGGAGCGGGCTCGCAGAGTTCTACATAGTTGCCGCCGGTTGGCAATTGGGAGTCGTTTTTGCTCGCAAACAGCCGGCAATAAATTATCCCGTGTTGTGGAAAACTAACAGCCATGGGTTGCCCGAGCACTGAAGCCCTCAGCACCCGAGCTCCAATGCTGCAAGAGATCAAACGGTGGACTCGTTTTCCTGCCCCGGAGACGATAGGTACCGTGTACATGCTCCAGCCCTCAGAATTACTGCAGAGCCTGTACCTCTATGCATACCGAAGGAGCCGAACCGCGCAAACATAGTCCGCAACCCTTCGCATGATTTCGCATGTACCGGTTCCAGACCACATTGTGCTGAGCATACAACCACGTTTAACTACGTCATGAAGAACCTACTTACACCCTGGCTCTTGCTGGAAGGCCTGTGCAATGTCATATTCGCACTTACGAGAACAGCTCGAAGTAACCCCGCTCCAATTGGCTGCCTATAGCCAGCCTTTTTGCACCCAGGCGTTCTGAGAATAGGCAGCATAAACCCCTAAACGCCGAAATCCCTAAACCCTGCAGACGAAGAAGCATTACCGTTGATGTGAAGCAGAAGGTCGTCAGAGAGAGACGCCTGGAAGCTGTCCCAACTGTCGCCTGCCGAGCCGTGACGACTGAGCTTCGGCTTCCCTAAAGGGTCCTATAAGTACCTACTAGAACAGGGGTTCCTTTGAGGGTTCCTTTTAAAGGGGTCTATAAGGATTACTATAAGGGGTATATGATGGTTTAGTATAGGGGCCTAAATAACTACCAATCGGAGGGGTTCCTTGATATGGTTGTAGTAAGATGTTCCCCAAAACTCTGCTCGAGTTATTGAAGCCCCTGTAGTAGATGGAAAATACTTACCCAAACCACAATAATATTTCCTAAAAAAGGAAACCCTGCATTCTACCATAGAGCTACTTCGGACCCTTCGGCTTCTGCAAAAGCACGGACGGTTAAAGGCTCTAGTGGAGCACACTAAACTCACTAAACTTTTGCTTTGCATGAATGCCGCCAAGTCCGAGCGTCTCAGCGGGCTTATCTCAATGGGCCAAGACAAGCTTCCTTCAATCTACACTAAGCCGGAAAGATCAGCGCAAGTCAGTGGTTCGAGTATTGCTGCACAGTCAGCAAGATGCCACCTTGCGATATCTTCCTACTGCCATAGACCCATTGGCGACCCCCAGAGCAGGGAGAGCCCTGCTGTGCGTCTGAAAGCGCCTCAGCAAAGACAGACCCACCTCCAGAGACACCTATGGCGGCAATCGCTACAACTGCCAGCGCTCTCAGGAAAGGCATGAGTTCAAAAACGTAGCAACAGTATACCACAAAGGAATACAGTACCAGCTCCCGATGGTCTCCAGAATAACTGGCGCCCGCAGGTACGAAGACAATAAGCGCGGGAAGACTGGAACCCGGCAACCAAACAGCAACGGCAGCAGGGACAACTGCCTGCTAGCCAGTTCGCCAAAAGCCCTTGAATCACACCACCCTGAAAACCGAAACACCCCAAAACACAAGGAGAGAGAGAGAGAGAGAGAGAGCGAGAGAGAGAGAGAGAGAGAGAGCGAGAAAGAGAGCGCAAAAGAGAGAGAGAGAGAGAGAGAGAGAGAGCAAGAGGCAGAGGCGGAGAGGGAGCAAGAGAGAAAAGCGCGACAAAGAAGTCTTTCACAGCTCGGTTGACCTGTCAGGCAAGTTCTGCTGCGTCCAATCACTCAGCTGCTGCCACGTGTGTGCGCTGCACAGTGGAGGAATGCGATGCGACCCAACACGGGCCACTTCATCGGATTGCCAGGATTGCTCTACTTGTTCCAAAAGTTTTGTCACAAGAGCTTTGTACTTTGCCAACAGTTTCTTCCGAGCCCGGCCTTGCAGCACATTACCCTCGCAGTAGATCAGCCAATCAGGAACATTCAAGCAATGTTTGAGGTCTTGAACTGCTGCAGACCAACTCACGGGACAGGATAAAGCCAGATTGTGAACCTTGAATATCTCAGACTCTTGACCACTGCATTGCAGCCTCGCCAATAGCATAATTGCTTGCAGTGTGACAGTCGTACTTAACCGCCATGGCCGGCCTACTGCAGAAAGCAAAGCAATACGAGGGGCCCGGAAAGGCAAATCAAAAAAGGTTGACAGCCATCTCTCCTGCATAGCGTCCAAGCGGGTCTTCCAGTCAGATCGGACAACAAGGAGTTCTGCGCCGAAACATGCGTTGGGCAGGATTCGGCTCTGCAAGGTCGTGATCGCAGCGAAAGGAGGGAGCTGCAACATACGAAGAGCAGTAAGTGTACGGGACCATCCACTGTCCCCCCTCTTCTCGACTTGCAAAAGCAAGCCAGTCATGCTGGCATCATCATCTACTGGAATGCCGAGACAGTCATGCCGTTCACAAATTCGTGCTGCTCCGTAGCCGCAATCCAGCGGCAATCTGTTTTGGAATCCTCTGGCAATGTACTCTGTCTTCTTGGGGCCAAATGTCAACTCCGCCTTCATGTCCAGTAAACTTTTCGACGCCGTCTCTGCCACAGTATTCAAGGAGCCCCATGAGCTGGCTTTGAATTTGTTGTCATCGAGGTACTGTGAAAGCGAAATGCGAGTTGGGCTAGCAAGGTCCAACAACAACAACCGATCGGCATCGGAGCTCACTGACCCCATAGCCTGAGGCCACGACATAGACCCTTCCATTGCCATAGTAGCCACTCGACGACACAAGACGAAATCAGGCACAGCTGAATCTGATTGATCCCTGGTTTGCAGGTATGCATAAACTGCCTCTTCAGGAGGATCCAGTCCCAGTAGGCAGGGTGAGGTTGCCAAACTTGAACGCAGAGAAGCCGCTCCCACTACAAAAAAAGCTGGCGACAACAACCGCCCTTCAGGCATGCCTAATTCCAGGCTCACTTCCGCCGACCGAGCACACTTGCCCGCTACGGAGACTGTTGTGTTTTGTAGGAAGCTCCAGCTCAAAACCAAATCCTCGCCGGCCAACCCCACCAAATCATGCAGCTTGCAAATCACATCTTGAGGCCATGTGGTTGTGAAAGCATCACGCTCATCAGTAAACAGAGTACCGTGAGGAAGGCCAAGAAACTCACGAATACGAGAAGCGTCCAAATCCATCGCTGAAACCAATAGAGCATCTTGCCTTCCGAACTGCGCTTCTCCAGCTGCAGCCCACAAATCGTCCACACATCTTGCCGCCCATAGAGCTTCAGCCAGAAACAAATCAGGGAAACTAAGGACGATCGTGCGGTAAGAAGATAACAACAGTTTTGGCTTCCCCCTTTTATGGATGTGGAAAACACGTCCTGCCTTCAAACAGGAAGGTATAACCATGAAAAAACGAGCTCGATTCTGGCAGGCTAGTTGCATAGCGGCACTACCAGCGCACATAACCTGGAAAGCTGCACGGGGAATTCCCACGGCCGACTTCGAAAAATCCATGGCCTTCAAGGCTACTTCCACATCTGCAGCAGCATAAGGGACATGATTTTCAGCCCATCTTTCACGCCATACAGAACGGAAGCCGCCAATCACGCGCTGACACTTGGCGTCCAAGTTCTTTATGACTGCTGTGCTCAACTGGAGTCTGCGAGGGCGATCAACGCCCCTTTGTTGCAAATACATTGCTGCTTGATTGTAAACCTCAGAGCCGGCGACTAAACCACCATTGTCGACTGAAAAAACAACCTCTGGCTGCCCATGACCAGTGTCTTTGAGCAGGCGAGATAGAAAACGCTCAGCGGCACCATGATCGGTAGCAACAAGATCCAAATACTTTTCACAGACTTCTACAAAACTACAACCATGTCCCAGCCTCACACATTCAAAGTGCGTACCCCAACGAATCATACGAGCACTGATGTCTGAAGCATGTTTGGCCGGTGACCTTACCGGAAAACCATTAAACCATGAACCCTACACCCTAAACCCCCCCAAAAAAGAAGCCCCCAACTCAGATCGACGGATCCTAAGATCTCCAAAGCATTGGCCTCTGTAGCGACTGCCGCGGATAGCAGCTCGGGGATATATGGTAGCCTCCGAAAGTGCCGGCTGCGTGGGCGACGCCAACCCGACTGGTTTCATTATGTTGGGGCCACACTAGCAGCAAGCAGTGGATCATGATTGATGACAACTAAAGTACCACAAACCGTAAACCCCTAAACGGCCCTAAACTCTAAACCCTGAGCCCTAAACCCTGATAACCCCGAAACCCTAAACCCCTGAACTTTAAATCCTAACTCCGACAGAGCCGAGTCGTGGAGTCGCTAATCTGCAAGCAAAGAGCGTGATGAGTGGACGAACCCCCAAGCCCTTACAGTAAGCCCTGTGCCCGAAATCCGAAACCCTAAGCCCTTAAGCCCTGTGCCCTAAACTCTCCACCGTAATCCCAAATCCCTGGCCCTAGATGAAGGTCGCTCTGGAGTCCCTCAGTGCTTAGGCTAAGAAGGCTCAAGCTTCGTGAGGCTCCGACTTGTGCGATTGTCGAATGGAGGGCTTCAAACAATCTGGGTATTCTTATGGGTAGTTCATGGTAGTTCTCTAAATTACGGTCCCTGTTTAGGTCCTCAAAATAGTACATCACCCTTTTTTGTAGGCCCCCAAAGGGGACCCTAGTTTCGAGACTTACCCTATTGAGGGTTCCCTATGTGAAGGATCCTGTTACTTGGGACTCTCGACAACTTACCTTTTTTTTTTCCCCTCCTAACCTTTGGTTAGTAGGGAAATGGAAGAATGGTAGTAATCGTAGTTATATGGTAGTAAGATGGTCGTAATATGGTAGTTATAATTGTAGCCCATTCCTCCATTCCCTACTAACCCAAGGCAAGACAAGCATCCGTGCTTGAAGTCCTCACCTGCCTTGAGACGAGAGAGCTTTGTCACACGGTGGCTGCGAGGGTGGCGTAATGTAGGTCGTACCAAAAATCGTCAGGGTGGTACTTCAGTGGCCCCCTGGGATTAAGTTTGCAATTTTGCCCCGAGCTTCGGGGAGAATCCGTGTCTTTCGTTTGCTCTTATTAACTTATGGGGTTGAGCGTTGAGGGTTTGGCGTCTTTCACGACCTTAAACCCTAAAAGCTAAGCTCCAGTTTCCCAGAGAGCCCAATACCCCTTAAATAAGCAACATACCTTAAACTATCAGGGGCTTAATATTATGATTTAAGCTATATTCCTTAGTTAAGGGGTATTGGGCTCTCTGGGTTTGCAGACCTCGGAGGCCTCAAAAGGTGGGATGAAGGTAGGTGGGATATTCCCAAACAAGAGTCCTTATATAAGGGATCCTTAACCCTACCTACCTTCATCCCACCTTTCCCAAAGGGTCCAAAGTACCTACATGGGAGAATGTAGGGTTTCTATAATAGGAATTACTATTATGATTTGGGGAAGTACCCCCCATAACTGTACCTAGGACCCTTTGGGTATTGAGGCCTCCGAAGACCAGGAGCTGATGATTTGGTGTTGCGTCTGGCGCCTCCCTCGGCGAATCCCCCTTGGGAGTTCCAGAAAATGGGAGAGCCTGATCTGATCGAAACCCGAGTAATACCACACTGAACTTAGAACCCTGGCCAAAAAAAACAATTTTAGCTGTTTCTTAGGGGTTATAATGACCAAAAATTAAAAAATATTTCTAACTACTCCTAAGGTAATATGACCTCGTAATAAGGGTCCTTAAGGATACCCCTAGTTTGTTGAAAACCCTCTGCTGCACCTCCGCGATGAACTGATCCAGCCAGAAAGGTCGCACCGGCACTGCATCGATTTCCTTGGATCCAAGTCTTCAACTTGGGCCCCTTGGCACTCCAAAAACAACCCCAAAATGGGAGTTTCCGAAAATGTGGGACCCTAATATAGTACCCTAAATAGTAGGATCCTAATTATAAACCCCCCAAATAAGTTAAGGTACCCATAGTTTTTGGAAACTGCCAAATGGGCTCTGTGAGCTGTCGCCCGTCTAGCCCGATAGGAGGTGGAATGCGAAACTCTCAATATCTGTCAATCTGCATGTCCTCCCTGGCCCTACCTCTCCGTGTACCGGTTTAGCCATCTATCAAATCTCAGGCAAGCTACTGTTATTGCTACTGCGACTGTTGTTCTTGATGACATCATGCTGTTGTCCTTGTTGTGGCTGCGGGTGGCGTTGAGCTGTCGTCATTGCACCCAATCAAACCTCAACAGAGATTCCATTGGCTAAGTCGGACCTGCACGAGTTGCCGAAGAGCTCTTGCGATTTGGGAGTTTCCGCAGATAGGGGACCCGAATAAAGTACCCTACTAGTAGGATCTATTACAAGGACCACAAAAAGGTACCCCTAATTTTCGGAAACTCCCGTTTTTGTCCAGCTAGCCGCCTGGAAAGCCCAGCGGGCCATGTCTCGGGGTACGTCTTGGGCTGCAGCTGCAGACGTTACGCGCCGAGGACTCGAAATCAGTACAATACCAATTCGACGACAAAACTGCTTGACTCGATGTCCTTGCGGCCCGCCAATAATCACTTCTAAAGAAACAGCACTATTGAACAGCATCCCTTGGCCCGAAGGGCTGCGCTGTGCGAAGGCATACGAAACGAAGCTGCTAGTAGGGAGGGCATCTTGAACTTTTCTGGTTATGCCAACAAAATCTGTTGAAACTCTCACCTTCATACTCTGAAGCCTCGAGTGCAAGCCAAAGCGACCATGAAATAAAAGGAGTCGTACTGTGCCGGGAAAGTGCCATTGAAGAAGCTTCCTTGGTTGATCCGTCTGGCCCAGACAAAGGCACGAAGTACAATTTTGAACCAATCCGACATCCCGGGTTTATGACCCCTCAGAGTCGGCACAAATCCCCTGAAGTCCTGTACACACCGAACTTGATAGCATCATCTCTGCAAGAAGACAGAAGACCAGCCCCAAATGAGATCATGTGCTGTGTGCTATAATACAGGGGCCTCAATAATTAGAATAGGGTTTGAGGGGGTATATTAGGATATACTATAAATATTACAAGGAACCCCCCAAGATAGTATAGGTTACTAATAAGGCCCCTTTAGTACGCTCTCTGACTAGGGACTCTCTACCTCCGCCCCAGCTTCTGCTGTGCAGGGTTTAGTGTCTAGGGCTTCTACTCTTCTTCAATAACCGGACCCAAGAAAGTTCAAACTTCCTAAGATAGACCACATATTTAAATAAAACCAGAAAGTTGAAAGGTCTACTATTCGTTATTTAAGGCTTCGGAGAGTTTTTGTCGCAGACACGGCCCTTTTGGTCTAAATACCATGAAGCCTGAAGCCTGAACGGCCCTGCTACCCCCGAACCCATTGGACCCCTTTGCAACCACGCCCGAAGCCCTTGATCCCGAAACCATAGGCCATGACTTCCTCTAGACCTCCAACTACCCTCTATCAGACTCTATCATAACCCAAATACCCAATATTATATAAGGACCAGAAGGGCTCTATTAAAGGGCACTTGGGGGGACTCGAAAGATTTGGGTAAACAAGGCCCATGAGCCCTCGAAGACTGAAGCGCGTGGTTGTGACGTTCAAGGTTTCCGCTTGGAGGGCTTGTAGTCTAAGGCTAAGGGTTAGTCTGATACGGTAACCTAGGCCCTAACCCTAAGGGTCCAAACAACCCAATAACAAGGTACTGGGGTTCAGGATAGTAGTTCTGTAAGTTCATATTTGGGAGGGTATATGACGATTATGAATTAAGTACTTGGACCCTCAGCTAACCTTCTGTGTTTATGGCTTCGGGCCCTAACCCCATAAAGCCCTCCAGTTACAGCTGCGTCCGAGCAGCCGAGGATGAACCGAAACACGGTGTTCGGACCTGGGCTGTCGCTGACACATCCCGTCCCATACAGAATAAGGTGATGTAGGGGCCTCAATAACTAGAATAGGGCTTGTGGGTAGATTATGTTATACTTATAATAAGGAACCACCAGAACCTTTTCTAATTTTTAAGGCCCCCTACAGTATCCAGAAAGACTGCGCACCAGATTCTGGCAGACGGAGTAGGACTGAGGGCTCCAGCTGTGAGCTTACGCCGAGAAGTTCATCAAAGCCAATATAAAAGGACACCTCAACCCTAAACGCCAACCCTTACAACCCGCCTCAAGTTCGACTATACGAGCCTTAGCGGTTAGAACAGGGGTCTCGCAGTTGTTCAAAGTATGGTTAGGGCGGTTAGGGCTAGGAATCCTGAGGAATAAAATTTTCAAGTATTCAGGCTGCTACCTTAAATCCAAGGCAGGCGGCCATTCACCCAATCTTTGCGCATCGAGTAGCCTGGCAAAGTCTGTTCTGACCCAAAATAGCTCCAGTTGCCCAAATAATTTGCCTCCTACTTCGCAGGGATAAGCCCCAAAAATTGCAAACGTTCAGCTCAAAAGCGGGTAGCATTGGTAGCATCACCAGAAACAGCGACTATAAAGTGTGATTCGTCGTTCAGCTACGAAGCTCTAAGACTCGAGAAGTCGGTCAATCCTGTTTCACATGTCCTTTTCTTGCATGTCATTTGCATGTCATCTGCTTCTTCATGACGGAGGCTTGGATTGTTGATATAGTCTGTATGTGATCTTGATCTGAACTGTCTTCGATGTGGTTTTGTGGTTTGGTTGGCTGGCGGCCGACAGATTCCCCGAAAATGTTGCTTTCGGGAGCGCAGGTCCCTTCAACATCTGGACCTCCCAGAAAAGCCATTAAACAGAAAGGTGTTGGGGTGGATGCAGGCGCTCCGGCCTGTCAGAAGCCAGCAAAAAAAGAGACATGTCGCACGGTCATTAAAGTCAATCTCCAGCCGGGAACGAATCAGAAAATGTTCAGAGTAAAGCTTGAACATGCACCAAACCGGCCAACAGACAAACAATCCCAGGATTTGCATGAACCCAAGATTGAGAGCTAAATGGGAGTTTTCGAAAATAGGGGACCCTAATATAGTACCCTAAATAGTAGGACCCTTATTATAAGGACCCCAAATAAGGTACCCCTTGTTTTCGGAAATTCCCAAATGACAAACTGCAATCCAAGGAAGAACACCGAAACAAACGTAGAATCAACTCGGAAGCTGCAAAAACTGCTTCTCCGGCATACAGTAGAAGCCGGAAAGTTGGAATATCATTATCGTAGCCCCTTTAAGGTAAATTATAGGGGATCCTACCATTAATCCAAATTCCAACTTTCTGGAGTTCCCTTTAACACTAAAGTCACTACAGCCGACACCCCTAAACCCTTGTTACATCAGGCTTTAGGTGTTAACCCTAAACCCCGAACACCTAAACCTGAAAATCCTAAACCCTTAAACCCCTGAACCCTAAAACCCTAAACCCCAAAAGAGGAAGGGAGCCTCGGCTATCATAAACATCTTCCTGGGCAGACCTCGGCTGCGCAAAATTTCGATGTTCAGCATACACTAATGCAGGAACCTGGTTAAGAAACCTTGGGCCTTTATTAGGGTTCCTTTAAAGCGGTCGATAAGGGTTACTATAAGGGTTCTATAAAGGGTACTATAATAATGTAGGAACCTGATTAAGAAACCTTGGGCCTTTATTAGGGTTCCTTATATGAATCCTACTATTTGGGTGCTATAGGCCCAGGGTCTCTTAATCAGGCTCCGGCACGACGGTTGATGACATAAATCCTGGGGTTCCTTTATAGGGGATCTATAAGGGTACCTTTAAGGGGTTCCTTTAAGGGATCGATAATCTATAAGGGTTTAGGGTTGATGATATAAACCTTGTGTTACCTTGATTAATGACCCTAGACTATGGGAATTATGGTGTTCCTTAACAAGGGGTAATGCAGGATTTGCAGCATCAACGGTATCTGTGTGGGCTTTTCATTTCGGTGCTCACACCCGGAAACTCCAGGAGAGGCATATGGTGTGAGGTCTGCTGAATGTGGTGAATCGCCCTGATGAGAAAACGACGAGGCCACAAAGTTCCCGTAAAATACCTCTAAGGCTAGTGAGATCGTCCCTCCGACGGGTTTGTTGTCTAGGGTTGCGAGGTTTGGGGTCTCTGCGTGTGCATGTAGAAATGACTGCATGGAAGATGTGCATATGTGTGTGTGTGTGCGTATCTATACAAGCTATGTACAAGTTTGCAAGCACAAGAAGAAAACTTTTGCTATGAAAAGCGGAGAACAACCTGACACATCGTGGAGTAGAGTATAGATTTCTAGGGTGAACATAGAACATAGTTGTGTGCTCATATTTATATATACATATTCACAGATGCGCGCATGTACAACGAGCACGCCAAACACCTTCACACATAAGTATATATAAACACATAGACAATATACAAAACATCTTTGTACTTGACTGCCTATCTATCAATCTGTTTGTCTCTGTCTGTCTGTCTGTCTCTGTCTGTCTGTCTGTCTGTCTGTCTGTCTTCTCGTGTCTGTTATCGGTCGATCTGGCGGTCTCTGTCTACCTGTCTATGAGCGTATCTATATTAGACCTGCCTGGTGGTCTATCCGTCTACCTACCCGCTCTGTCTTCACCCAGAGAACTATTTTGGGGTTTAGGGCTTAAAGGAACATTTAAGAGTTCAGGGTTTATGAGGGTTGAAGGAACCCCTAAAACCCTAAACCCTAAACGAGCTTAAGGAATCTTTCGGGGCTTCCGCGCTCACACTCCTTTAGGGTTTAAGCAAGATTTGGGTGGTTGTCAAAATTACAGTCCCTGTTTGGGTCCTTAACATAATGCGGCACCGACTGTTTAGGGTACCCAACTAAGGTCCATCAGTTTGACAAGAACCCATTTAGGATTCAGGGCTTTGGGATGCGGTTTGACGATCGTAGTGGTGCAATCTGGCCCAGACTTGCTAAGATAATACCCTAAATCCCTGAACCCCACTGAACCCTGAACCCTACATACTACCAGGTCGAATCTTGCCTAAATTTCTGCCCTGCCCGAATCCTTGAAGTCTCAGACTTTTGCACAGACTTGTATATGCCTGCCTGGATGTGGGAGTTTCCGAACATAGGGGACCCTCATATAGCACCCTAAAGAGTAGGATCCTTGTTAGAAGGACCCCAAATAAGGTACCCCTACTTTTCGGAAACTCTAAACCCTAAACCCTTTATGGAACCCTTATAGTACCCCTTTAAAGGTACCCCTAATTTTCGGAAGATCCCATGTCGGTTTAGGGTTTAGGGTTTAGTGAGACCCACATAACCTTCTCTCCCAGGCGACGGCCCTCCGACTGCAACTGGCAAAAAAAATCCAAACATCCCTAATGCAGGGGCCTTAATAATTAGATAGGGTTGTGGGGTTCCTTAGTATAAACACACACACATGTATATATATATATGTATATATACACACACACACATAATATACCACCAAACCCTATGCTAATTTTATGAAGGCCCCTACAGTACCCCAAGCCCCGAACAAAAACAAATCAAGCTGGAGGTTTCCTGAGAAGGACGTGGCAACATGCACCTCTCAGCCAAGCGACAGGTTCGCAGATTCGATAAACCTTACGGAACTGCAGGGTTCTCAGAGGCCAGCGTGCCGTTTGCAGGGGCTTGAATGCTCTTCCTGAGGGCCCCTTCATATGATTAGAGCAGAACAAACCCCAACTTCCAACCCTTATATGAGGCCCCTAGATCATTGGGCTTCAATTTTACGGTCACCTATCAGGAAGTCCCAGCTGTCTCGGGATGCGAATCAAAGGTGCGTTGTAGCTCGCTGTAGCAACGACACGACGGTTGAGGCTGATGCATGAACCACAGACAGTTTGCACCGTGGCTCTACGGTTTCTGTGCGCGATGTCCTCCGGCAGTATGCTCAAAACTCTTCGAGAACTCAGAAAAGGATACCGAAAAGGACTCTTTCAACGAGCCCATAGAAGCGAACCGCACTGAGACCTCATAGTATGTATATATATATATATATATATATATATATACACATATACATATATACATATATATACATATATATATACACCTCATAGACTGATCTTGCGACCATCGGACACCCCGGACTTCAGCCACAGGCGGAAACATCAAAGCCCTCAACCCAGATGGCTAAGCACTGAACTAGGTGGGGCTTTTAAAGCCTTTGACAAATATTAGTAAATAAGATCCTCTTAAGCCCAATAAGGGAAAAGATAAAATGTCCCAAAGCCCTACCTAGTGAAGTAATAACTACATGCTCTGCACAGTTCGAAAGGAGATGCCAGATGCAGTAATTAACCGACATACAAGTAACACGTTCATGAACAGACATTCGTCAGACAAATGTGACACGGAGAAACATGCCGCCAAACAGGTCTTAAATAGCTACACATGCACACAGACACACATAAGTACATACAGAAAACACGTGCCTATATACATGCGGACAAGATGACGGACAGACTTCCAAACATGCGTTCACACATACACACATATATGCATTGCATTACCCTGCATTCGACTCGTACAGGAGTACAGGCAGGCAGGCAGGGAGGCGCAGGCAGGCAGGCAGACAGACAGGCTGCCATATAAACGTGCATTCCTACATACAAACACATCCTACATACATGCACGTGTACATACCTACACTACCTTACATTACACTCCATTACATTACATTACATTACCTTAACTCACACAAACAAACATAAAGACATACCTACATACATACATACAGCCATGCAGCCTAATACATGCACACATGCATCAGTATATACCTGCACACATGCATACATAAATATATGACAAACATGACATGACATGACACAGATGACATGCATGCACACTACATACACACAGAGACACATACATATGTCGATACATGTGTCACTGTGCACCCACGGGTGTCTCTGCTCGAGTCGGTTGAGTCGATCGCGATCTGACGCTACATCAAAAGCAAGGGCAGAAGCCGAACACGGATCAAGAGAGAGTTACAGAGACCATGGAAGCCAAGAGTGTGAGAACTCACAGACATGCGCACGCACAAACTAAACCAACACGACGAGCATTACAGAGAACTAGTAACTAGCCAAGGGGCACGTTGCGAAAGCATCTAGCCCAGGTCGTACCATTCTCAAAACTCGATTGAACGTCCTTCCTGAGATCCAATGAAGGTACATGGGATTCTTGGGCTGGGCAAACTTGGAATCGTGTCGAGTTTAGTCTTACGGCTTTTCGGCTTCAATGCATAATGCCTTCACAGCTTGAGGGCTCAACGTGTTAGTGGCTTCTCTTGTATGGTGAGGCTGTGTCGGACCTGCTTCGACGATAGAAAAGTTGGGAAAAGAGTTGCACATGATGGATTAGGGTTTAGGGTTTATTGGACGACAGAAAAGCTAGGAAGAGAGTGGAGGGCTTAGGTTCGGAGTTCAAGGTCGTGAAGATGTGGCTTTCTCGTTTCACGACTACCCCTCCACACGATTTCATGACTCCGCGTGCTCAGGGGTCACTACAGGCATCACTGGAAGTCCTGAGCTATCCCGAGATAAGCCTGTTTTTGCCTGTTAACACAATCGCACTTCAACGAATACCCAAAAGCTGCCCTGCTTGAGGGCAGTAGACCAAATTTATCCGCGCCGATCACGAACGGTGCATGTCAAGAATGTGATGGTACATTGAACCAGTCAGTCATTTGAAGGGCTCTTGAAGTGGTCCGTCATGATCCAGAGATGGATACTTTGAGAAGGGCCATAGCCTAAACCGCATTGCGAGAGGGTACCCTTTCAAATCCGTTCTGAATTTACTGCGAAAAAGTATGAGGCGTAGTCGCTAGGGCTAGGGCTCGACAACACGGCTGCGCGATCTAAAAACAAAATCTAGGCCCAGGCAAAAGGTTCGTGAGACTAACCTGCACTATACAAGCAAAATCGCGAGTTCGAGTTCATTCTGAACTCCAAAAGGTTTGACTTTCTGATCATGGACTAACAAACTTTAAGTTTCTATACATACATATGTATCTCCCCAATTCAAAATTGCTGACGCAGCCCCAAGGCCCTAGGTCTGAAATAACCACCGAACCCTCGGCCGCCCGAGGTTGCAGAAATTCCGCCAAGCCTCGCTGCCGCCCTGGCATACTTGCTAGTTACCGCTATGACTCCAGGGACCTTATTATGGGGTCCTTTCTAGGGGTCTAGGGCCCTCACTATGAGGTCCTTGGAGGGATAGGGTACAGCTTAGTTGAGGGTTTATGTTTTTTTGGGGGGTTTAGGGTTCGGGGCTCTGGGCTTCCGTTGTTTTTTAAGGGTTTAGGGTTTGGAGAGAAGTTTAGGGTGCAGGGTCTGGGGCTCAGAGTTTAAGTTTTCTTGTTTAATGTGGAGAGGCTTGACACTCACACCTGGGCAACCGAATCTAGCCGACACTCCCTGAAAAAAATCAGCCCACGGAGTGAAGCTACGAAGGAGTAATGCAGGAGCCTGCTGATTGGTGCCTATTGCGCTATAACGATGGGATCTGAGAGGATATTCTCCTGCAGCACAATTTCATGTCCAGCGACAACATTTGGCTCCTGGAGGGTCTGATCTGGGCCGTTGCCTTGTACAAGTCATCAATGAAGGGCCCAGATTCTGGTGTCTGTCCATGGTTGTTAGCGGGGTCAAGTAGTTTCGAGGCTGCAGACAGCACATCGCTCGGCGTGGCCGAAGCTGGAAATACCAGGACGGCTTGATGTAGGCCGCCCAAAACCCTCAAACAAAAAGCCTAAACCCCAGAATCCCGAAACCCTAAACCACTCGCTCGTGGACGTGGTTGCCACACTACCAAACTGCCCACAGGAGAGCATATACTTGAAGGGTCGGGGGACCTAGTAACTGGTTATTTTAGGGACTTATAAGTACCATAGACCCAATTAGGGTCCCTCTTAAGGTACTTATAAGTCTACTTACTACCTACTTACTCCCCCGAAAAAGTAGATCCTGTCTTCTGGGGTTCCCTTTCCTTTGGGGGAGCTGGGGGGCGGGGATCCCCTAACATACTAACGGTTTAGGGTCTCGGGGCTCAGGGCTCCCTAAACCCTCAGTCTTACGATGGGGCCCAGGCCGGGCTTCTAGTCACTCTCGCAATCTAGAGGCCTTAGTTGGGGTTATGGTACTTATAACTAAGCCCCCCGACCTCCAAATAATGATTAGAACAAACTAGGGCCGCTCATACGATGCTAGTTCTTCGATAGTTCGGCAAAGGAGCCCCAAGGAATAAGGCTAGTAACTACTTCGGCTTCTGCAGTGAGTGGCTGACACTGAATTCTGTTTGAAGCCGTTCCAAATCGACGGAGGTCGTCATAGTGCACCGGAAACCCTAGGCCCTAGTCCCTATAGAATAAGCACTGTCGTAGAGCCACTTAAAGAAGAGTGGCCTAAACTTTTATAGTAGACCTTTAAGGAACCCTTATAGTACCCCTTTAAAGGAAACCTTTACGGTGCCCCTAACTTTCAGAGACTCCCACTTAAAGAAGAGTGGCTGCCCTGAGCTTCGAGGCCCCGGCAAAGCTGAGGGCGTCAGGTCGAAGCTCTGGCCTTAGGTCTTTATAGGGTTTAGGGTTTAGGGTTTAGGGTTTAGAGTTTAGGGTTTAGAGTTTAGGGTTTAGAACTTTCGAAATGCGCGTTTCACCGGTACATCAGAATTAGGAACACAAGGAGTAAACGAAAGGGAGGGTACACACAAGAGGGAGGGAGGGAGGGAAAAGACAAACGAACAAACCCACCGACAGAATCAGGGAGACATAAATGGGAGTTTCCAAAACCCCTAAATGGTAGGATCCTTATTCTATATGAGGACCCCAAGAGTAAGGCACCGCGTAATTTTCGGAAACTCCTATAAAGACCGCGGGAGAGACGAGAGAAAATTTCGATCTGCCCCGTACCGTAGCGCTGGAACCAAGCTTGAAGGCTGCCGTCTTAGGGTTTATAGGGTTCATGGGTTTAGGGTTCAGAGGTTTAGGGGCGTAGGGCTTAGAGTTTAGGCTTTAACGTCCATGGAGGACCCTTGCACGCCAGAGTCTTCATTGAGACCTCGAGCTCCGGCTTCAGGTTTACCTACCACACAGCAAACTTCATTTCCAATTACCAGAAAATACCCCTAACCCTTCTTTAACCCAGGCTCTGATCCTAAACCCCAAACCTTTTCAAGGCCCTAAAGCCTAAAACCCTTAACCCTAAGCCTCTTAAAGGCCCAAAGCCTAAAGCCATGAACCCTAAAACCCCAAGCAACTCGACTCCGGGTTGATTTTGGACTTCGACTTGGGTTGATTCAATCTGAGGCAGGGCTCATTATCATTACCACTATTGTTACCATTTATTCTTGCTACTGTTCTTGTTCTTTTGACCTAATTAACCTTATCATTCTTCGTATTCAATTAGTATTTATCTGGCATCTCTGCGGCCAGAGGGCTGTAGACAAGTAAAAGGTCCACAGATACCCAAGTGCTTCCCGCACAAGGCAGCATCGTGTTCCATAACCTCAGTTCCGATCTCGTCTTAGGACTCGGGGTTTAGAGTTTAGGGTTTAGGTTTAGACTTTAGACTTGGGGTTGTAGGGTTGGGGCATTGGGTTTAGGGCTTCGGGGTAGCAGCCGCAAATCGTAGATTGCGTATCGTTGTGCACCATTGCTGTACTTGGCAAGAAGCTACGATTTCCTGCATGTTTCGTAGTCGGCTTGCACCTTGAGGGAGGTAGCCGGTAGGATTTCGGGGCTTCGCAGGCTGTACGGTTTGAGATTGTTGATGGTCTCGTAATTTACGAGAGCTTACGCCTGCTCCTCAAACCCTCTACGGTGCTTTCGGGTTCTGATGGATTAATTACTGCGGTGTTTCGCAGGTACTGTAGGCTTGTGGACTTGGCTTCTAGAAATCATGCAGACATCCGTTGCATGATGTTGTGAGATGGATTAAGGTTTCAGGGTTCGAGATCTGCAGAGTAATTAAAGCTTCTGCCACACCTAGTCTCCAAGGTCATTCGCCGAAGTCTTGTAGTCTAGTAATAGTGTGGTTCGCCAACTGCCGTAGCTCCCGCCCCGAGACCAACACACCCCAAAACACCCATGCAAATGTACATGCGCACATACGCACACTCACAGCCTCCTCCCAAATTCCCAAAGCCCCAGACCCATCATCATCAACCTGCGCCTGATTCGGATTGGGGTTTAGGACTTAGGGATTGCCCACCGGAACCTCTGGTCAAGAGCCCAAGGAATCCGAGGTGCTCAAAGGAGGCCGTGAGTCCGGTAACCTGGCTGGTGGGCGTCGGAGGTTGGGGGCTTTGCGAAAATGGGGGACTCTAATATAGTACCCTACATGGTAGGATCCCTATTATAAGGACCCCAAAATAAGGGTACCCCTAATTTTCAGAACTTGAGGTGTTAGCATTCAAGGCTTTTGGGCTTTAGCGCTTCCGGCATTTAGGGCTTGGGGATATATGCAGCGTCGGCTATTCATGGGAGTTTCAAAAAATTGGGGGTACCTTATTTGGGGGTCCTTATAACAAGGATCCTACTATTTAGGGTACTATGTTAGGGTGCCCCCTATTTTCGGAAATATATCCCGGTAATGCCTTTGAGCCTTCAGGCTTTGGTTCGAGGGACAGGCTTTGAGCGCGGCGGCTTGCAGGACTCAATCCGTTTGGGTTTATGGTTTACGGTACTTCAGGGCTTAGGGACCCAACAACAAGCCCTGAGCCGTTGCGAGCTTCATCCCAAACTCCCAACCGTAACAACGGCTCGAATACGGGATACTTATTATAGCAAACGAGATAGGAACCCTTGATGGGGGCCTATAAAACATCGGAACCGACAACACTGAGGGCGGTAAGGCTTCAAGTGCCACTCACTCTCGGACAAAGCGGGTTTAGGGTTTAGCGTTTTGGTGCTAGGGCTTGTATGTTTCAGACTCTTGCTATCGAGAGGATCCTCCGCCGCAGTTTAAATAACTTCGAACCCGCAGAAAAGCTCTCTCAGCACAAAACAAACATGAGACGAACCTGTCTTCCCCTATTTGAGAGTCATGCCCCTAGCACTGAGGCTCATGACATATACGGTTTAGGGTTGAGGGATTACGGGTTAAGTGATGTATGTATACCTAATACCTTACAGCAGTTTTCCCTCCTGCTAGCTCCTTCACAACCTCTCTGTCCGCCTATCCATCTGCCTACCTATCCATCAGACCTGATGTCTTCGAAATGGCTCTGAGCACTCAAAGTTTCAACACTGTACTAACATGTATACTATACTGAACTTAGAAACCTAGCAACAAAATCTAATTTCAGATGTTTCTCAGGGATTATGATAACCAAAAACTGAAAATTATTTCTAAGTACCCCTAAGTATAGTTGCAAACCCGGAACCAGGATCAGATCCCGAACGCTCGGACGATCTACGGGATGTTGCAAAGTCTCAGGATGTGGGGTGGTGAGACTCGGGCGCTGGACACAATGATGGCTTAGGGTTTAGAGTTTAGGGCTTGTGGGCTTTGTATTGTAGGTAATCGACCTAAGTCTAGTTTCGTAGGTGAAGACACGCATGTGTCGAGTAAGGAAGACTTTAGGGGTCAGCGAAGCTTGGGAAGAACGAACAATGAACGAACAAGCACACCCAGAAACACGAGAGCCCCAAACTCATGCGGGGGCCTTAGTCGTTAGAATAAGGTTTTGGGGCCCATTATGCTATAATTACAATAAGGAACCCCCAAAACAGTATGGGCCATTATTAAGGCCCCTATAGTAGTGGGATTTAGTGGGTTTACCGTGACCTCAATCTCAGACCCTGACCTTCAACCCCGGACTCTGGACAAAGCAACGCAAAATGCACCAGATCACGCTAGAACTGTCTGGTGCTCAGTAGGGAGTGGGGGAATGGATCCCTATAGTAGTCCCCATATAATCCCCAATAGTCGTCTCCGTAATCCATTCCCCCATTCCCTACTAAGAACCAGACAGAGAAGAAGATAAACAAGTTATAAACAAGGATATGCTAAAACTTGTCGAATCTGCTCGGGCACGTCTGTACGCTTCAACGAGCTCTGAGAATAGGCTACCTGCGGATTCTGAAGCCTCCGAATTTCTAAGAGCTTAGTTCTTGAGTGAATGAAACATCTGGCAACACCTAGCTGAATCTAGCTTCTTCTAGCTCGGCTTCCGGCTGTCCGAAGACCCTGCATTGTAGCCTGATAGCGAAACCCCCTTTCCTTGCAATTAGGGATCCCCAAGGGATCCCCATTAAACTCTTTAAAGAAAAATCGACCTTCCCCTCACCCTCCACCCTATGCCCAAAACCCGAACTTCACAGCGACACAATGAACCTCCTGCTCGCTTGCGAAGGTGCGAACTACAGCAAGTTCTTGCGCAGCTGCTACTCCTCAGGGTGTGCATTATCTACAACATTATCATAAGGACCCTTAGCGGGGTAGGGGGACGGGGGTAGGGTGCCGTAATGCCTATAACAAGGTATTTTTTACGGCCTATTTAAGGAAGTATGGTGCCCTACCCCCCTCCCCCCAACCGCCCTAAGGGTCCCCATGACATTATCAATGACATGCCACCATTTGCAACACCAACCGGCTGCGAACAGTCGTACTCCGAGTAGAAGTGCATCAAAGCTCGAACAGTCATGATCGTCGTGCCTATAATACCGCAGACAGCCGATGCGAGAATGAATGTTATTCGTTCGGAAATGAGGAACAGAAAGAGGGCAACACCAACAAGCAACCCTCTTCATCATCGCAACCACTACCAGCGCAAAGCGCTGCAGCGGCAACAACACATATACTCATATGGTGATGAAGATACTTGCTGCAGCTAGTAACACTTGTGGTCGTGATATCAACGAATCTCAAGAGACATAGATAGTGTTCCTACGAGCTGATCACAGTTACCCAGAACTACATGTAAACGTTCTTTCAAACTAAAAGGCCTCGCGCTGGCACCTGCAACCACGAAAGCCGTGGCGAAAGTTTCAGATTTTCCAACGGAGCCTCATGCCGAACGGAGCCCAAAGCACCGCAAACAAGGCAGCAGCCAGGATTAGCTAGACACGACCATCCTAGAAACTCAGTCCAGTCACCACCTCACACCCTAAACTTTACCTAAACTAGGCCCTAAACTTTTCAAACTTTTCAATCCAGATACCCTAATGCCAAAAGGCATGAGACCTTCAGCATCGACCTCTACTTGGAGGGTCGGGGGACTCAGTAAGTAGGTAGTAAGTAGACTTATAAGTATCCTAAAAGGATCTCAAGCAGATGGGTAGTTGTCAAAAAAATATGGGCCCTTTTTGGGCACCCCAAATATATTAGGTGCCGTATGATATTAAGGACCCAAAAAGGGACCATAATTAAGGACAACTACCCGGATAAGCACAAATCAGGCCGCTCATACACCCCCCCCCCCCCCCCCCCCGAAACCGTTTGGCAGCCAGGCCGGCGGAGGTGTTGCTCCCCCCCCAAACCCTAACCCCTAAACCCTTTTAGCATCAGGCCCTGAAGCCCTAAACCTTAGAAGGGGCCCCCACCCTGTGATAGTGGTATAATAGGAAGATAAAAGGGCCCTAATATAATCCTTATAGTCACCATTACGGGGTGGGGGCAGCTTCTAACCTAAACCCATTTTGCATCAGGCCATTAACCCGTGAACCCCTACGCCCTAAAACAGCAGCCTCAATGCTAAGACACCCTCCAGATCTCCCTGGGTCCCAGACTTGCAGCGAGGGCCATGGAAACGAGGATCCACATCATGGCCTTTGAACATCGGAAAAGCATGAACTGACAGAAGTGTGCAGTTTAGGGTTTATTCGGGCTTTTTGCGGGGGGCACTCATACAGCTTCCAACATTTTGGCAGGTCTGCGGTGGACTTTGTTTCTGAATCGGAGCTTTCTAAAACTGCTCTGGTTGACCACAGTTCATAATAGTGATGATGCTGAGCTCCAAAAAAAGATACAGTGGCAATATGCAATGCGTCATTACTAAACGTCACCCTTAGCCAGAGATACTCTTCTTCGGCCAGCCAACCTCCCGAATCTGCAATTTTCCCCTCCCGAATCTGCAATGGTTGTGGGGGCTAGGGGGTTGGACTTCGAAATTCTGCCCTGCAGCGTAATCAGCGCCAATGCCTTTACGGCTTAGAGTTCTTGTTTGCTTTCTCGCTGCTTGTCTGTGTGCCTCTCTTGCTCAAAACGAAAATTGCAAACCTTTAATGCATCTCAAGACGGACGAGAGTTCTTGCCCTGGAAGCACTGAGGGCAATATAGGGGCCTTAATAGTTAGAATAGGGCTTTGAGGGTGTATTATACTATACTTACAATAAGGAGCCCCCAAAATAGTATCGGTACTTATTAAGGCCCCTATATTATTCTGTTTCTGGCATGGTGTGCATTTCGGACCACCAGCGGCTTCCGTCCACGGCAGTCCCGTTGCAGGCGGAGGGGTTCCACGGCTCCGACGTTATTCGTGCTCCCACCGCAGCCCCATAAATGTGTGGAAGCCTCACCATTTAGAGTACTTTCGCCCGTATACAGGGTTCTCTTTATGCAAACTATATAGTAGACTAATACTACACCCACAAACTCTGTTCTGCAAGCTTGGCTTGGGGAGTCCTTTTCAGGGCTTAGCATTGAAGCACGTGTCCCCCCGGCAAATTTCCGAGAATGAGGTGAAGTTATATCCATAATCCGTAGGTTTGTGGCTCACCAGGATCTTGACAACCTGAGCCCGTGGTAGTGCTCGACGATAATTACAGTAGAAGCCAGAAAGTTACAACATCATTAGCCTCAGGCCCTTAAATAAAGTAAAGTATAGGGAATCCCAGCATGAATCATCCTAAACCCATGTTCCAACTTTCCGGGGTTCACTATAAACGAGAAGAGCTCCGCGCGACAAGGCTTGATCAATGTCAGAACAAAGCTAACGCTCAATCGTGCAAAGCGAGCCCGGAACTTGAGGAAAATGCACTCAGGCCTGATGTGAGAACAACCGCCGGCGTCGCATCTTTAATCCCTGCGCACTACCGGCAGGGTGAAACGAGCTGCGGCATTGCAGCTAATGGGAGAAGTGCGGTGATGGCAACGTAGTGTCTGGTAGGGCGATAACTTCTCCTGTTACTTACCAAGACTCTCTAGACTTGGAGAAGAACGAGTACACAAAACCATTGCCCCCCGTAGCGTCCATAGGCCTTATTAATAACTGGAATTGGCGAGTGCAAGTTTGGACCGATTGATGGCCAAAGGTGTCAAGTCTATGGACGGCTGCTTGGAGGTTCACGGCTTGTTGAAGTGGGGTTATGCGTCCCCTAACATGACAGTATAGAGTTACCCTGCTTATGACCCAGTAACCATAACCTCCATGTAGTACAGGCACTTACCGCACCTCCTACGTGGCGGTTGCTATCTTTGAACCACCGACTTGAGCCAGACCAGGAGTCAAGTAAACCTTGTCGCCTTGTCTCTGTCTCGGTGCGTGTGTGTGTGTGTGTGTGATTATGTTCTTGTGTTCCGCATGTCTTTGTGCATTGTTGTTTTGTGTGCGTGTGTATGTACTTGTGTTGGTGTCCGTGCTGGTGCTGGTGCTCGTGCATCTGCTTGCCTGTGTGCATGTGTGTGGTTCTGTGTTAGTGCTTGAGTGGGTTCGTGTGCGTGCGACTCTTCGGGTCTTCCTCGCTCTTTGGCTTGCCTGCTTGCTTGATTGCTAAGGGTATGAAGGCCGAAAGGCCCTGGCCAAAATGCCAAATCAATGTCTCTCTCTCTCTCTCTCTCTCTCTGTCTTTCTCTCTTTCAACTTTATCAGCCTGTCTACTTACATGTGCAAAGACACGTACACAGGCACAAACACAGAGACCAGCACATATACATGCATATGCACCTTCTTATGGCAAATGCATGCATGATCATGCATGCATGCAACCGCGCATGCCACACACATACATCCATACACGCCTTCATGCATACATACAGACAGACAGGCAGACAGACCCACGAGCGTACGTACATAGATACATACATACGTGCATACATACATACATATATACATATATATATATATATATAGATTTTTTCATCTTTCCATTATCTATTATTGTACACACTTACAGACGTATGAAACCTTACATTCGTGTTGCCCCTACCGGCACTGCTGGTTAGATTCCTGCTTCGACATATTTACAGGTCATGCATGGCAGTTTTATAGTGGTTCATGCTCGACTACGACATAAACACTGCACCGTGTCGAAACAAGACACCTGCCGTCAGAATGAAGCTCACGCAACATTCTAACCTGGGTGTCTTTAGCCTTTCTTTTTTGATTCTGCACTGGGCACTGCTGTTCTTCCAAGGTGACGAGAAACCTCATTGATCAGGGCGGCGGCTATATCTAGTGTCTGACTGCTGATGTCGTTCCTGCTGTTAGCAATACTTGTCGCCGCAGTATTCTTGCCAATCTTGCATCGCTTCTGTTGCTGCTGCTGCTGCTTCTGGCATTCACGTGTGTACAATTTTCTGACTAGGTATAAGGTATGACCCTGTAAACCCTCAAACCATAAGCCCCGAACATCTACATCCTAACCCCCCCAAAGTCTAAAACCCTCAACCCTAAGCCCTAGCGCAAAGCAAACCACCGACGGTCGGACCCGTCTTACGGCACAGCCCTAAAGAGACCCTCACTTATAAGGGTGTGTATATACATATATATATGTAAAGATATATATATATATATATATATATATATATATCCATATAACTGGAGACTGGTACGCCGTGGCGGCGTGCATTTTCGAGGAATCCCGTGCTTTTTCTCGAGTTTTAATAGATGGTTTTACTGCTGCGAAAGCTGTCTAGCTCCACTAAACTCAGGACCGAAAAGGACATGCACGCAATTCTTCATCTCTACCATTCGCCCCTAACACGCCGCATATCAAGATCAGGATAAACGGTTATAAGAACATTCGTTGCGGATATTATCTACATGCAGACCTAGCCCATACATATGTGTGTATGAATATAGGTATGTAATTATGTCAATATGTCAATGTGTATATGCAGACTGACATGTCGCATAGGAGTACATGTGTGCTCCTGCATGGATGCAACTATACATCCACATTTTCTGATTCTAACTCTGTACGAGCATGTAAAATCATACGATACATACATATATCTAAAGAGAGTAGGACCCATTACAGGCCCATATTTGTATGTGCATACTAATGTTGACTTGCAACTTCTTGTATATATCATGTCTTGCACTGGGGAATGAAATTGTGGCATAGGCTGCAGCATACCGCATCTGAAGTCGTGGGAAACGGGATATCTATATTCCGACAGGTGTCAAGCTTTAAGGGGCTTTCCACCTTTGAAAGAGTTTTTGGGTTTGCCACCCGTCATTTCTTCAGTTCACTGAAGCATTTGATTGAAAGTGCAACATCTCCTAAGCTGCGTGTATTTGGGAAAACAGTGACCGATTTGAGGATCCAGTTGTGGTTCCGCCACTCGTCGAACTCCTCAGGGGCATTGGCCCATCACATCCTTGTCTGGCCTCGGTTTCGGCAAATATCTTCCAGTAGAATTTGGATGCTCTGGACACACATCATCCTTTTGGGTACTTGGGTTTGCTAGTCACCATATATCTTTATTGGATAAATGTCGCCCGTGATATGTGCCAAAATTTTCAGACTCTGGCCTTCTTTTTTCCGGTGTCCCTATTGTGATTTGCAGTTCTGGCAGGGAGCCACACCTTTTAGGGATTGGCTTTCGGTGTAATTGGGCATGTTTTTCAGTCGTTCTATTTGAGACCTCTTGTTCGCGATCATTCACCCAATTACGATTAAATTACCTATCTCCGTGATGCACGGAAAGTCGTGTGTGTATGTATGTATGTATGTATATATTTAAACTCATCCGCCCATGATACCCTTCCAAGGCTCCAGTTTAGATTGAAAGTGTAACTGCATTAGTCTCCCCGGTTACATAGACAGGTACTCGCATGTACATCACATAAAATTCCTCGACATATATATATATATATAAAGACATGTATTTATACACACATATCTGTGTGTATGTATGCATGGGCTTCCAAAGTGCACGAACTTGCATACGTATGGTATAGGTATGCATGAGCTTCCACAGTGCATCGTGTGTTTCTGTCTAAACGTATATTTGTGTATGTAGCTGTATATATGTACAGGTATGGAGGCCGTGCTTACGCACAGACTTGATATTCGCCATCCTTCACCCACCATGCCGCTGCGGGATTTGGGATAGGAGCCTGAGGCCGTCCATTTTCTTGTTTGAGCCTGTAGCTGCCTAAATGCCTACCCGTTGCATATACATATGTTTGCATGTATATTCCGGAAACAATACACATGTTTCCGTGATACATATATATATATATATGTATGTACCCATGTATGTGTATATAGTATACATATATGTATGTGTTTATAAGCTTTGGAAAGGCATGAGCATGTGGGTATGTACACATACACATCCATATGTAGGTGTGTATGTATGTCTGCATGTATATACCAAACCTATACACATATATCAACATGTATATACACATATACATATATATATATATATGTAGGTATAAACTAACATCTGTCTACCAAGGTTGGCTTGTAGGTAAGCATCTATGTTCCACCCCAAATGTCACAAGTATGTTGTGGCTTGCAACTTATCTTTCATTGTCCGAGCTTGCGGATGGGGGCCCAACATTTTGTACGATGTTTGGGAATGTTGGAAGCCAATCATGACTCTCAGTGTAGGGTTGTGGGTTCGCCACCCGTCATCTTCTTAGACGGTTTGGACCATCATAATTGAGGGTGTCGAGACCAGGTCACCATGAGTCGCGGTACAAGGACGTCATTCCCATCGTACTTTTTAACGTGTAGAATGTAGTGCCCATCATACTTTTGTCATGTATAAGTGTCATCCGTAAGTAATGTCACCGTTTTCAGGTGTGGGAGCCGCTTTCCCAGTGGTGGACAAGAATATCACGCGTAATCTTGTTCATGGAGGGATGTTTCATTTGATAGGATAGGATTGGTGGCACACTGGAAAGCTTGAGATGATCGCGTAGTGCGGGAACTGGAATGCCAAAGGCCGAAGGCCCCAGACATACCCTGCTTACCTCCGGATCTCCGTCCATAAGGTCCTGCCTGCGGGGGGGGGGGGGGCGCAAAAACAAAAAATTACCAGAGAGCAGCCCACCATTTTTTTTTTTTTTTTTTTTTGCGCCCCCCCCCCCCCTCCGAGAGGCCTCCAGGCCTCCATGCCCACAGCCACACCTTAAGGCCGTGCCCTTATGCCCTCCACCTTCGGGATCTCTTTTGAGCGATTGTCCTGTACTTTATCTCTCGGACAAGTATTCGGTCAAGTCAATGGTTTCGTGGAAACTCAAAGTAACAATTCACAACACGTCGTATTTGTATGCATCTAAAACAATGTGGTTGGAAGTGAAAAGCTTGCTAAGCTTGCCATCTGCGAACGCAGGTGAAAACATGAACACACGAAAATACACGCCGCCAGGGCGTACCATACTGTATATGTATATATATATATATATTTATTTATTTATTTTTTTATGTTTATCGGAAATCTTGAATGCGGGACCAGTCTGAAGTTCTGGTTTTATCAAAACCGCATAGACTAGGATAGACTACGTAGACTAAACTAGACTTGACAACATCACCTATATATGTATATACCTAAATATGTATATACCTAACTAATCGAAGAAACAAATGCAAAAACACATATAACTCGAAAAGCGCCTTTTCTTTCGGCTGCTCAGCATCTGCAACGACTGCTTGTGGAGCCCTACGGCCTATGGCCGAAGAGTCCTCATGGCTTCTTTGATCGACGCACGGCCAACTCAATCCGAGCATTGGGCCGGCGTGATATAAGGGCCTGAATCGGTTTTCGCTCCTAGGTACTAAGTATTATAATAGGGTTTAGGGTTTAGGGTAGTCTTAGTGAGACCCCTTAAAGGGGCCCTTCTAAACCCTACTTCTGGCTCTCGTAAAACGGACCTTTTGGAGACTGTCTGTATCCGCAAAGGTCCCCCTAATCCTAACTCCTTGTCGCGTATATGCCGTATATGTTATGCTAAAGAAACCTAGAGCATAGTATCGGCAACTACTCAGGCCCCTATATGAATTAAAAGCAGACAGAGCTCTTTTTGCCATGGGAACAAAAGTACCTGACTACGCGACCAGCAGCTTCAGAGCAATCCTGGCGTAGGGTTAAGGGCTTAGGGTTTAGGAAATAGAATGCTAAACCTCCGCGAGAGTGGTAAGAAGACTGACGATGATGTCGGCCTGAGAGCTAATCGGTGAACCGGTTTACAAATAAGTGCCGTAGTAAGCAACAACAGCAGCAACAACGACTGCAGTGCCTGTAGAATCTGTAGAAGTGACGACACAAGAAGCGTGTAGGATCACTGTCTGATCACTGTGTTCGACTATATAGGCCAAACAAACGGAAGTTTCGAAGCCTCCATCCGTACAAAGGCTCGAAACACAAATCCTGAGACCCTAATTAGACTATTTGCCTCCTCAGTCCTCAACCTCGCTACCCATGTTTGAAGAAGGTTCTACTGTACTATCAACATACAGGGACCGTGAGGGGCTGCTGTTTCTGCTCCATTAGGCTCCTATGTTATAAACAAGCGAGACAACGCGAAACCACCAAGCAGCCCCAAGCATTAACATCGCAGCCGGCGACTGTGCTACCGGGGGTTTTCACCACATCTTTGCGGATCGAAAAAACAGCCATAATTTAATCTCTCTAATGCAATGTGTCTGTTCAAACTACCTAGGTTACTACTTTCCGTCCATCAAACTGGTCGAACCATCTGTCTATCTATCTATCTATCTAGCGATCGATCTACCATTCTATCTATGTATTTACCTATCCGTCTATTCAATTATCTATCTTTGCATCTGTCTATGTATATATATATATATATATATATATATATATATATTATACATCTAGTTATCTCTCGACCTGTTTATCACTCAACCAACTCATCCATCTGCCTGTGCATACATGCATTCTTACATACATGCATGCATGCGTACGTGCGCATATACGAGGTCTTACTTGCAGGTATCTCAGTCGTCACTGCTCTACAAAAAAATGCGCAAGTCTTGTCTTATCGTACAACACAACAGTTAGAGAGGGAGGTTGCTGCCAAACTCCTCCGAGAATCCCCGTTTGCGGGTATCCAACTGTGGAAAAGCACGACTAGCGCCGAGAGCATTCAGATGCGCGTGATCTGGACCTCTGGCAGGGTGTGCTCGAAAGGTCAGGGCACCTAAGAACTAGGGCTACAATTCGGGTGGAAACGATGAGGACTCTTTCCGAGCGGGGTAGTTCTCTGCATCCATATTCGCATCTAGCTATCATCCTTTAAAGGGTCTCCTGCGCAAGGGTGTAGAGTATGAACTCCCGTTGTCTCCAATGTAGTTACTGTTCCTAGCAAACTATATCAGGATCTTAGAAAATCGTCGAAAGGTGGCTTCAAGTTTTCCAGGCTCTTTTAGGTCAAGAGCCTGCCCCCCCAAAGCCTACCTCTTTAAGCTTTTAAAGATATAACCCTAAGACTCCAAGTATACAAATAGTACCTACTTTGGGGTCTAAAGTCTATAAATGCTACCTACTTTGGGCCATTTGGAGTCTTAGGGTACAGCTAAGGAAACCAATACAAGCTACATAGACTCGTGACGAAGGTGGTTCTTCGCGGTAAGGCTTCTAAGGCTTCGGGCCCTCACGGAGAGGAACACACACAAAACCTGGCGCCTCGGGCATCTTCTCTGGCACGAGGAATGTGTCCTTTTCTGCTTGAGGGTCGGGGGGACTTAGTAACTGTCTATTTTTGGGACTGATAAGTACCATAATCCCAATGAGGGTCCCTTTTAGGGTACTTATATGTCTATCTACTTACTACCTACTTACTAAGTCCACCGACCCTCATAGTGGGCTTAGGAAACTTCGGCTGATCTTGGGGTGTAGGGTTGCGCTTTGAAGTTCAAGGCTTCCTTCCATAAACTCTAAGCCAGAAGGGATCCTTATAAAGGGTTCTACAAAAGCCCCGGGGTTTTGAAAGGTCATGAAGGTTCAGTGGCTTCGGCTTGTTGTCTCGGGCTTTGAGGAGAATGTGGAGCGATGACCTTTTGGGTAACAAAGGGGCCAGAATAACTAGAATAGGGCTTGGGGGTGTGTTTTTCTGGACTTATAATAAAAAAACCACCAAAACCTTATTGGTATCCATTAGTGCTCCTACATTATACTTGTAGCCTCTCCTAGGATCCACAAACAAGCTCTAAACTCTAAACCCAAACGCTTCATAATCCTTGAAACCACAGGCCTGGAGTAACGTGTGTGCACCTTTTGAAATAGCCCTAAAATACCAAATATCTCTTGCTCTAAGATAGGCGTTGGCGGTTAGGAAGCTTGGTAGGATCGGGGCCCACCTGGTATCAGCTCTGGTAAGTAAATTTAGAGCTTCTCCGGGTCCTTTGGCTTCGGGTCAGGTTCGGGGCTTGCGTTCAACTGGCTCTTTAGAGTTTAGGAAACCCTAACCCTAAATTAGCGTCACTGGGCACACGGTGAGCTTTAAGCCTTGATGTGGGGGCGGGTGTGCTATTGCGGTCCCGGGACGGACGACGGTTCGCTGAATTATGATTTGGAGCGAACCCGCTAAGGGGTCCTTTAGGGTGTGGTGATTAGGCTTGAGGGTTGCAATATAGTGTGGCTTTTGGTAATAATTAGAATCAGGGGGATGGCAGATGGAACTTGCAAGGAAGGGTTTTTGAAGACAGCTGGCTTGAACTCTGGTTGGGCCGCTGTCAATTCACATGGCCTCACCAGTCCCTACTAGAGCGCGTACCAGCTCTCACCAGTACAAGCTTTGAAGAGTGCTGCTAAACTGTGCCGTGCTAGTATTGCCTCGGTGTGCTCTGTCGTCCTTACTAGGCCTTCGCAGGGCTATGCAAGCTCCACCAACAAATGAAACTGCTAAGGCTTGCTCGGCTCGCTTTACTAAGGCATGCCGGCGGTTGCTAAAGCTTGGCCGCCCTTGCTATCCAATCATCAACTTCTGCTGGCAAACTCTATTTGCCATGCCCCCTAGGGGAGGCGCCCCTTTTACACCATGGTTCGGCCTCGCATCGTACAAGGGATCTCGAAGGCTCTCCAAGTTTCGAAAGGGGTGTTAAGGGTTCTTGTCAAGAAAGTTAATGCTGATGCCAATTAATCAAGCTGCTTGAATAAATGGCGTATGCAAGGCAACATGTCTTAAACAACATGTATGCTTGGCTATGCTAAGTTTGACTCCATATACCTAGGAACTAACCAGGAGAAATTGGGTTTAGGATGCAGTGCTTGCGGTTAAAGCTTCAGGGCTTTACTGGCGTCACATCAGAGCTTGCAGCTTGAATAGGCTAGTTGAACCTTGAGCCCAACTCTCATGCAGCAAGTCCTAAGGCGGGACATATCTGCCTTGTCTGCGATCTCTACTTCATGGTATCTATCTATGTATTTTCTCTGGAGAACACGACGACACGATGTGGCTCAGTCTTTAAGACGCGACCCAACTTGATGCAAATATCATGCAGTCAAGCCACGTGCCATCGCGGGATATATCCCGGCTCCGCTTCGAATCGGAACTTTGCAATTAACCTGGGATAGTCTGACTGCTTTGAGCCTACATACGGTCTGCAGTTTATTGTAAAACTAGTTAACTCTCCGATCGTGCATATCACTATCAGGGTAAAGGCTGTTCTTTCAGCCAGATCCACGTCACTATGTCAAGGCGTCGCTCATTCCATAGTCGCCCCCGTTCCGGTGATAAGTCGTCCCATCCTAAAGAATTCTTCGGTAGAGGAAAAAATGAGCCACAAAGATTCGAGTGGCAATGATGACGTAATGGTCAATCATCATCACCAGCAGCATCATCATATCATCATCAGCAGCATGATCATCAGCAACGACATCATGTTCAGCAGAAACAAACTGGAGACGGACAGTAACAGGAGTGATGGCGAGCTGGTGGCGAACGTTTATTAGCCCCTCATCCACACACTTTCTGCGAAATCACGTGGAGCTACAGTGGGGTTGTAAGTTTAAACCAGGCAGAACAAGTGGGTTGCAGCATGCATCAATTCCGATGCATCTACTCAACAACGTTCTGAATAACGGACCCTTCAGAAAATGTTTCAGCCAAGCGTCTGGGACATGAGGATCATCATCTCCAATTCCGCAAGCCGTGCACCAAGGCACATGCGGGCTCCGAAGGAGAAGGGCTTCTCGATCCTTGTTGAGACACAAATAAACAAATCAACAGCTTGATGAACACCATCGCGGCATATGTGTATGCATGTTTTACGCACCTGTGCAAACATCCGCGTTGCACGTGTATGCATGTAAGTACTGTATGCATGCATAGATGATGAGTACGTGCACCCATAGATGCAAGTATGCTGGCAATGAAAACGAATGCAACGCTTCGCGGTGCTTTGTCGAAATTCACAATCTCCTCCGTAAAACCGAAACTGCCAGTAATGCAACCGCTAAACCCTATTATGCTGTGCTATGCTATGACCGAGGTCCCGCCGAGGTCCTGAACGTATAGAAGCCCTTTATGGAGGACCAGGATCATGGGGCCTAGCCAGTAAGGCTATCAGGCTCTATGGGGTTTCTATAACGGTACTATCAGGGCTCTGCAAAGCTTCAAGGTTTGAGGGACTTAGGAAGTAAGTGTCTTAACTACGGCTATAGTCTTTATCCGAAGTCTTTATCCGTATGGCTACGGTTGTTGAGACGCCATAGCTACTAGGTCCTATGATCCTTTAAGTATGGACCCCGAATACATATCCTGGGAGCTCTAGGAACTTGGAATCCCTCGCACCAGAATCCAACGAAACTCCGAACGGCCCTGAACCCCAAACACCCCACCCCACAAACGGCTCCAAACCTAAACCTAATTCAACTTCTGCAGGACAGTTGATACCCGAAAAGCCCTAACCTTATCGAATTTGCAACTAACCCCTTTACAGAACCTGTATATAAAGCCCTTCAATATAAGAACCCATGAAACCCTAAACCGAAAAATATTCCAACACCCTCTGTAGGAACTATAAAGCCCTAGACCATACAGCCGTGGAACCATTATAACACCTCTATAGACTCTGGAAATCATAGAACCGCATGAAACTTTTATAGAACCCTGGTAGAAATCCAGGAGATCCCCAAAGAAACCTAAACCCAAAACCGTAAAACCCTAAGCCCTAATTAAATCCTAAACCCTGAAACCCCAAAGAAACAAAGAAGCCGCCGCTTGAGTGCCAGTGGCAACTTATGGTCCAGCAGGGATTTCAACGGATCGCTCTTGCGCGCTGCCACGGCCTACGGCTGGTTAGAGATCAGACCCGGTGTTGTTTTTGCTTCTTTTTTTTCGAGGCGTAAGGGTTTCGAGGTTTAGGTTTTATGGTTTTCAGGGTTTCGGGTCGTAGGGTTTAGGTCTTTTGGGGTTTAGTGTTTTAGGGTCTAGGGCTTTTAGGGTTTCGACGCTGGCACCTCCACAAGGCAGCTTTTAGGGTTTAGAGTTTTAGGGTTTTGGTTTGAGCGTTTAGGATTTTAGGGATTCAGGATTTTAGGGTTTCAGGGTCTTGGGGTTCAAGGGATTCTCAAACGGTTTAGGGCGGTTTTGTTAGCCTTCATGAGGAGTTCGTTAAGGGTTGTGACATTGCGTTGCAAGTGCTGTAAGAAGGGGCTTTGGGAGGATCTTCAGTAGTTCTGACGGGTTGGGGCGGTTAAACTGGGCTTCGGATTAAAGTTAAGGCTCACCCAGACCTTCCAAAACCCCTTAGTTAAGGAAAATACCTTAAATTATAGTAGGATCCCTAATATGATTTAAGGTATATTCCTTAATTAAGGGATTTTGGAAGGTCTGGGCAGTTTAGGGTTTTGATGCAACTGCAGGGACGAGCCTATGCTGCAGTATGCTTGCCTTAGCACAGGCTGTTAGTGCAAGACTCTGGCTTAAAACAAAGTTAAGCTTTGGGGTTTGGAACAGTTCCGGGAACAAGGACAGGCTTACAGGCTTAACAAGGCTCTACATACCATTAATAAAGGGGCCTTAATAATTCGAATAGGGTTTTGGTGCATATGATACTCTCTCTTTCACAAGGAGCCCCCCAAAATAGCATATGGTAATTATTATAAGGCCCCTGTATGGTAATTATTTAAGCCCTTATACTACCCCCTTACAGCAGCCCTTATAGACCCCGTTTAGGAACCCTGTTCTAATTATCTAAGCCCCTATGTTACATCAGATCCAGACTGAGGGCCGTCCCCTGCCCCGAACTCCGAAACCCTGAGCCCGGATTCTCCCAAACGCAAAACCCAGAAATCCTGCACTCCAGATTCACATCCCAGACTGCAAATCCCTTTTGGGAACGCAGACCCTAAAGCCCTCAATTTTTTAAAACCCTTCAGCCACAAACCCCCCAAAACCCTTAAGCCCAAAACCCAAAAACCCTTAAGCCCAAAACCCGAAAAACCCTAAGCCCAAAACCCGCGAAACCCTAAGCCCTAAATACCCGAAACCCCAAAAGCTCTAAACACAAAAGCACAAAACCCCCGCGAAAACCAGGCACAGAAGCCTCTGCCATGAAGCGTTCAGGCCGGAAGGCCTTCCGGTGTAGCGTCTAGGGGTTACAGGGAACTCCAGAAAGTTGGAATATGGTTTCATGGTAGGATACGCTATAATTTACCATAGAAGGGTTAGGATAATCAGATTCCAACTTTCTGGCTTTTACCTCAGGGTTTAGGGTTTTTAGTATAATGTTTCCTATGGGGACTGCTACAATGGTACTGTTTTGGGGTTTAAGTGGTGTTTGGGGGTTTAGTATAAGTATTAAGTTCTTGTAAGAAGCTGCCATAAGGGTGCTATTTTAGGGTTTAGGGGGTTGGGGCTGGAGGGGTTTAGGGTTTCGGTTTTAGGGCTTTGGGACTTGAGCTTGTGGGTGAGTGGTCTAGACTTCGGGTTGAGGGTTACTTGGAGGGTCGGGGGACTTAGCAACTGGCTATGGTAGGGACTTATAAGTATCCTAGCCCCGTCCCTTTTGGGGTACTTATAAGTCTACTTACTACCTACCTGCTAAGTCCCCTAAAGAGCCTCCAAGTAGGGGACTTGTTTGCCGTGGGATCGAGGGCTCCGATTGAGTGTTTATGGTTTTTAATTTGTAGAGCCCTACACCCTAAACCCTCACGGTTTAGGATTTGTTGACACTCACTCTCGGACAAGCCTGGAAAGGTCTGCAACAGTTGGTTAGGGTTTAGGGTTTATGGATTGTAGTTTGGAGATTTGAGGGCTTTGTGGTTTGGCTTGTCGGCTTACTGCACCCTGCAAGCCCAATTCTCTGAACAACATCGTCGAACATGTGGGCGGTCTGTGTCTCTCGCAAACTTGCACCGAAGAGAATTGACACCAGCAGGGAGTCAGGGGTTTAGGGTTCAAGGTTTGGCGTTCCAACTTTATGGTGTAAGGTTCACACTTTAAGGCTTCCGAAAGTCCTACACACCCTCCTAAGCCTTAAGCCCGTCTGCAGCCAGGGCCACCCAGGGATCGTCGACTATCTGCGGGTCCCGTTGTATAATGGCGCTGCCCATGTCAATGCGGGTGCCTTCAGACTTTGAGATTAAAGCTTTTGATTTGTCCAGCTTCCAACCCTGGAGGTTCATGAGTAGTTCTAAGTGGGGTCATAAGTCCCCTAATACGCGCAATAGTTACAGTGGTCCCACTTACTAGTACTAGTATTAGTACTAGTACTCGTGCTAGTACTCGTACTGTAGCAGTAGCTTAAGAGCAATAGGACTAGGAGTAGTAGGAGTAGTAAAAGAAGCAGAAGAACCGTAGTAGTAGTAGTAGTAGTAGTAGTAGTAGTAGTAGCCAGCGGCGTGTTTACCGTACCCGTGAAGTCGGCTACTGGGGACTGGGGGGGGGGGGGGGGGGGGGGGGGGATTGTAAGCAGTAAGGGGGGGGGGGGGGGGGGGGGGAGGGGGGCTAATAACGACATGGTTGACCGTAAGCAGTAACACAGTAGCGCCGGTAGCAATAGCAGTGGTAGGATGCTTGTAACAACGTGTCTTGCTCCACATTCTTGTGCAGCATGTACAAAAAGCAAAAAAATGCTATAAATACCAGTGTTTTGGGCATGACCGCCAAAGGCAATCACATGAACATTAACCTGACCATCTTCATCATAAACATCATCCTCGCCATCTTCAACATCATCGTTAACTGCATCACCGGCCTTATGTTGATGATGACGACGATTAAGAGGATGATGATAGGGATGATGACTATGAGGATGATGATGATGATGATGAAGATGATCAGGTAAACGATGGTGTTGAGTAAAAGTCATAGTAGTAGTAGTCATAGTAGTAGGAGCAGCAGCAGTACTACGACTTCTACAACTACTCCTGCTATACTACTTATCCCAATCCCACCGGTTTAGAATTGCTTCGGGTAGTCGGACTCCGGCAAACTATGTAGCCTTTGTGATAGGGGAGCGCAGGAGTTTCGGGTCGTGTTTCGGCTGAAGGTTCAGTAAAGACTGGATGATCACCGCACTCTTAAAGATCCCTTCTAAGGAGGCGTTTAAGGTTCCTAACAGGGCTCCTTAAAAGGGATCTGTAGTGCGAAGCCACGGCACCTGCAGGAACGCTGTAACCGCAAAGATCCAAGTCGCTGTCGATGTAGCCTTGGCAAAGGGATTGGGGACAATTATCAGCTTTCCGACGAGTGCCGACGCAACTATATAATATATACATGTATATATATATATATATATATATAGCTATTTATTTAACTATTGCCTCGTCTTGCGGATCTGAGGTTCTGCGAGGGCTCCTAATTAATGCAAACCTCCCATTCAGCTGGTTATTTTAGGGGCTTATAAGTACCATAACCCCAATTAGGGTCCCTCTTAGGGTACTTATAAGTCTACTTACCACCTACTTACTAAGTCCCCCGACCCTCCAAGTAGGACTTTACTCGCCGGGACTTCGATGTGGGTCCTGGGGTCTTCTTCCGTACTGCTGCCGGGCAGAGTGGACCAACTTCATCTCACACGACCAGGAATTTTCATTGCCGTCTTTTCGGTCGGTTCTTAAGCCCACCATCTCCAGCAACAGCACCTGGAACCTTCCTGAACTCCCTGCATTCTCGAATGATCGGGACAACACGTCATTCATTGGTCTACATTGAAGTCAAGCCGTGCATCGTCAACAGACATGAACCCACATTTCCAGGCTGCTTTTTTCTTAGAGCTTTGCCATGCCGCTTGGGGAGGGCAAATAATGCAGGGCCTCAGTGGTAGGGACTACGGGCGGGTACTAGTAACTAGTATTTTTCTTCGGACATCAAATGTAAAGCGTCCCAGCCGCGGAAGGTGATGCTCTCGACAACCGGAGTCAGTCGATGAGATTCCTCGGCAAAACACGAAACGGACACTTCAGAGCAAACTTCAATCGGGACCGCTTCGACTGAGCTGACCCGACTGGCCTGCATATGGAACGTGAGTGTCTAGCCGTGGCAATTGTTGAGGCGCCTGCAACAGGAAGCTATCCTGCGGCAAAGCATCTCTCATCACAGCTTTCAGATAAGGCATTGCAGACCTTGTGGCGACGTCGCTTTCGGGTGTGGGCTTCGGTGCTTCGTGAGGTTGACTTATTAAGACTAAACCTCCTCATAACCCAAACAAGTATTGAACCCGAAGCCCCTAAACCCTTACAGCCGATTGAAAGTCCAGTCTTTGGAGAACGGCACCCCCAGAATACAGTCAACTGTGGTTTAGGGTCTGGGGTTTAGGGTGGGTTTAGGGTGGATAAGCTGTACTGCTGTACTACCGTTCATCCAAAAAATCAACCACTTGACTAGGCCAGAGTTGACGGACGCTTCGTTGCTGCTCTTGGCCTTCCTTCCGAACGGCAACTCGATCCAGCAGCAATGGGCATAACATTGGCACCAGTACCGATAACAACGATGCAGAGTTTTGTCACGGAGCCTCCAAAACTCCTGCAAGCACACAATAACATTCAGAAGACAACAACTCTTAGGGCAAGCGTCCCAAGCAACAACTAAACCTCCTATTCTGTCCGAAGCATGGCATAGATCAAAAGCAAACTCTCAATAGACACCTCAACCCCGAAACACCACAACCATCCAAAAAACACTCGTTTGAAACATGACCCTCCCGCCTCTCAAGGAAAGAGCACACCCAACAACCCGAAACCCTTAACTTACCCAAATAAACTCCAGTACACCCTGATAAACCCGAATAAAAAGAAAGAGCCAAAACCCAACGACCGAGGTCAAGGAGCAGCTTCTCCCTTGTGAAGTTGCCGCTTGGACCCAAGACCTGGCTTGGAACGCGACTTTTTGAAGCCCGACCGTTAGAAGAAGTCTAAGTGGTGGCTGTTTCGCTCTTTTAGGGCTTTACGGTTTTGGTCTTTTTAGGGCTTAGAGCTTTTGCTTTTTGAGAATGGACTTTCGACAGGTTTTGCGCTCTCTCATTCCAAATCTTTTCGAGGGATCCAGACTTGAGGCTCAAGGGGTTTGTCTGATAGGCTTCAGGGGATTGTGGCTTTCGGGCTGCCCGGATGTAGGTGGTAGGTTTTGGGGATCCGCAGGTTCGGGGTTTGAAGATTTCAGAGTTTACGGGCTAGAGCTTGCAAGCTGGCGAGGTGAGAGGTTCAGGTTAAAGGATGCAGGATGTAGAGCTTGGGATTTAGAGCTCCAGCACAAAAATGGGGGCTTCGGATTTCGGCGGCCGGTGGGGTCATAAGACCACTCACGGGGATGTGGAGGAAAGGTTCTGGGACCCCCCCAAGATGCCCACATACGGCGAGTTGGGTCACCAAACGACCGGGCCGGGGCAGGGAGACCGCATGGAATGCTTGCGATAAAAGAACGTTGTTCCAAACCCTCGCAGCGGAATTGCGAGGTTGCCTGGTGACATGGTAGAACTATGGCTGGGCAGTGGCGACACGGGGATCGATAGGCAGGATCATCACTGGGTTTGAGAGCAGCTGCCATGATGGTCGTCCTCATCCTGTGCGCCTTCACCTTGACGTGCATATGCACTTATCACTGAACACCACCATCTTCTGCGCAGCATCACTAACGCCATCATCACCATCAAGGCTGTCACGGGCTGGGGCGCCTCTCTGTGCTGCAGCGCTGGTTGAACTGCAAATCATTGTCATCGTCATCAACAGCATTCATCGCGACAAAACAATGAGGAGAGCAACAAACACCAGCATCAGCAAAGACATCTACTCGCAGTTGTCACTATCAACATCACCATCATCCGCATCGTGAACATCGTCATCAGCATCTGCATCAACAAGACCATCACCGCCACCAGCACCATCATCTTCACGATCACCACCACCCCCGCTAGCAACATCCTGCTAGAAATCGTGCCATGCCCTCCCAAATCCGCAGACCTCGTAAATCTCTTCGCGGAGCTTCTGCTGCGCCTATTCGCAGATGCACAGCAAGTAGAAACTGTGGAAGGTGTCTTCGGGGTTCTACTGCAGGAGCCTTTATATGCTGTTGTGGGTTCCTTTATAGTATAATTCTACTAGGTAATTGATAAATATTCTTTGGCCCCTATATTGCAGGGACCTAGGGTGTCCTAGACCGGCCTGTCAGTTCTCGGCTTGGGCTGGCACTGGAGCGAAGCAAAGAGGTTTGCTTGCAACGACATGCGACAAGTTTCTTGTTGCGCAGCATCGCAGGAAAACACCTACCTATCAAGCATGCGCATTTCCTGCAACTATGTATGTGGCTTGTCATTGCGGCGGAGTGAATGAAGGAAAAAGTGCACAAAAACACCAGCATCAAGCACACCATGTATGGTTGTTCCCTCATATGGTTAAGCCACAAGGATTAGGGTTTGGGGTTTTGGTTTTTGGGTTTAGGCAATGCCTCTGGATTCTGCGCCAGGTTGATCATCGCCCACATCAGCCTTAGTTGACAGAATTTCGCAAGGATGATTTTGGAGCCTTTATCATTTGAACAGGGTTTTGGGGCCCATGATACTATTACTATAACAAGGGACTCCCACAAAATGATTTACACTGGTCATTCTTCAGGCCTTAGGCCTTAGGCCCCTATAGTATTTGCGTCTGCACTTTATCTCGGCTCTTCGATCTTCGCAAGCGACACAGACACAAGGCCGCCAAGCGCTCAAAAACTAAACGGAGATGTGTAGGGGCGGCCACGCGTATGTGTGTATGGGGGGGCCCCGTCTTTTGTAGAACTGCACTGAATGGCTCGGTGCATGGGACTTCCAGGCCCTCCACCCCCAAAGCTTAATCTTCTAGCGGAACTTGCAATACGTAGTATGATAACTGCTGATACTGTTCCGTATGGGTTCCTTTTTACACCTGGACTATTGTGGGTTCCGAAAATACTTACAGCACGACCGACCCCCAAACCCCGTTCAAGCTCGGAAACCCAGGGGCCCTCAATGCCGGAAGTGAGAAGCCAGTGAAGATAATGTAGGGGCCTTAATAATTCGAATAGGGTCGTGGGGCCCACTATACTATAGCTATAATAAGGAACCCCAGAACAGCAAAGGTTATGATCAAGGCCTCTATATTAGGCAGACAGCCGCACTCTTACTTTAACCTCTTCACCCATCCTGCAACCAGACGATCTCTGCCCAGTGGCACATTGTAAGTGGTGTCCAAGCCAGCAATGATCATGCCGCCAGCTTCCTTTGCAAAGGACATCTGCATTACTCACATCCAGGACGGAAGGAATCGACGGCTAAGATTCTGGGAGCCGCGGAATGCTTGCAGCCTGTGTTCAGCTACGGCTAGGGAGGTTGCTGAACTAGAGGCCATAAAGACCCTGTACGTTGGATCGCGTCATCTCCCCTGCATCCCGTCAAGCTAGCAACAGTGCCTGACAAATAGCGCGCTGACGGCGGACGTGAGTGCCTGAACCTGCATGGAATAAATATTCAAGACATAGCACCGTGTTCTTCTCGTCCTCAAAGTACAAAGACCCTCGTCTTAGTTTAGAGCCCATGTCCAGACCCATGCAAAGTGCACACCCTTAACGCCTGAAACCCTGGAAGCCCCACGCCGAACTCGGCGGGGCCGGGTCGTTCTCAGAGACAGGACTATCCAACCTCCAGGTTCTCCTGCACAAAAGATCCCACTAAAATGAGCAGATTTGATGGGTTGCTTGAGGTCGGGTTAGGGGTACCCGATTTATGAACCTTAACGATAAGGATCCTGGTGTTTAGTGTTCGTAGTCGGCCCCACTCTTGTCTGAAGCTTCTGTGTCACCGTTGGAACGCCAACGGCATGCGCAGGAGCACGACCACAGCATTCACAGAACCGAGCTGAAGCTGATAGGCTGTGTGTCTACTTCAATCAGTTTGCAATTGGACGAACCTTTGTGAACAAGGTCTTAACCTAAACCGAAAACACACGTCTTTTTGCTGTGCTCAACGTCTGGGCTGTGCGACATGTGCACGCGTCAGAGTTTGTCTCTGACGACGTGCAAGCAGCACCCTGCTGCAAAGCGTTCCAGGCCGGAAACCTTTTTCCCAGAGCCTCCAAAACTCCTTAATTAAGGAGTATACCTTTAATCATATTAGGGCTCCTATTATACTTTAAGGTATATTCCTTAATTAAGGGGTTTTGGAGTCTCTGGGTTTTGAGCAGGGACTGCAATGCACTAGGCCCTGGGGACCTTCAGCCAAGCTGTAAATGCCAGCACTTATGGCTGAGCACGCGGAGCGTGTTGCACCGTCTGCAACCACTGATCTAGTAGTCAAGCCCTACTTGCACCAACCCTTACAGGGACGCTTATGGTGAATTTTGGAGTAACCTGTATAGCAGCCCTTACAGTAACCCTCCCCCTCATAGCAACCCTACAGCAGGCCTTATAGCAGCCCTGATACCAAACCTCAGAGGAATCTTTATAGCCTTATGTTAACAGAGCCAGCCTCTGCCCTCCCTCCCTACTGAAGCCTGTACACGGTGCCATGATTTCGGGCCACAAGCCGGCCCATTGACCCCGAGAAGGACCCCCCGGTAACCACGAAGAACCGGCTGCCCAGCATGTAGAGTACCTGAGGAAGGCTTCGGAAATGAGTGGTGAGCCGGCGAAAATGTAAGGAGGGCCTTCATAATGAGAATAGGGTTTTGGGGCCTATTGTAGTATATTTTATTCAGGAACCCTCCCGAATAGTATACGCAATTAATTATTAAGGCCCCTATATTACGTTGAAAAACCGGTTCCTTGATGGCTTTAGATCTTCGCGTTCTGCTTGGTTGGGGCCGTAAGACCGCACGTCATGCACCTGTGACTCACTTCTAGTGCATCGAGCAGCGTCCGAGCTCAGATTGGACATGAAAACAGGGAATCAAACTAGGCATACTGGTACACGCCCTCTTTATCTCCATAATTCCGAGAACTGTTACCAAATTTCCTACGGCTACGTCTATTCCTAGTACGACTAATAGTAGCGCTACGAATACTCTTATGACTGTCCGTCGTGGTTCGGTTACTTGCACATCCTAAGGAGTTAGGATCAGGAGGACTTTTGGGGATGTAGACCCTCTCAATAAGGTCGCTTTTAAGAGAACCATAAGTAGGGCTAAGAAGGGTCCCCTGGCACGGGTCTCCCTAATACTATCTAGGAAACCCTTTTCACACAACCCCTAAACAGCCCTTCTTTGAACCCAGGCTCTGTGCTATCACCTGAGCAGCAGGCATGGCAATCTAAACCCCAACCTTAACCCCGAAGAACCTACATTTTGAAGGAATTATACAAAGAAGTCATAATAAGGAGCCCTAAACAGGTAAATAATTTAGAATTAAGGAAACCCTAAACCCTGCGCTGCAGCTCAGGTACGTCCTCATCGGGAGCATTACCGAGGCGAAGGGATACATCTTTGGCACCCAAAACCTAGTTCATGGTTGGGTTAGGATTTAAAAATGTAAACTCGTATTCCTTATTGGTTTAAGCACCCATAAAAATGCAAAATGTTACCCAACTATGACAAAGAAACTCGCAAATACTCGGAAACTGCATGAAGGTAAAGGCAGGACTTCCTAGGAGTTAGGACTAGGGTGTAGGGCTTGAAGGTTCACACTAGACCCAAGAGTAGCCTAGGAATAAAAAGCGTGCCCTTTTCGGTTTAAAGGGGCTCATAAGGGAACCTGAGCCCTCAAAAAAGGGAATAAGGGCCTACTCTAGGTCCTAGGATATAGGGGGCTTTGGGTCTAGCTAGGGGCTTCCAAGGTTCCCCCCGTCTCCGTGATATGTTGTTGTTGACGTCCCCTTTCCGCTCATCGAGGTCCAGAAATGATAGTTTTAGGGTCTAGGGTGAGGAGAGTTTAAGGGGTTTAGGGATAGGCAGACTCCAAAATGAAACTGTAGAAAGTAAGGTATTATTTAAGGACCCAGCTTCAGCTGCAGTGGAAGTTCAATGCTTGTGTTCCTTCCTGCATGGACGGCCGAAGCTACGAGAACCACATGCCGGCGACGCACAATATCGCGAGGAATGGATTTGTTGAATGATGATAGAGGCCTGACATAGACATTCCAGGCTTCAAGCTCGTTCTCGCCAAAATAGAACGGTACAGGATTCGCAAGCATTTCGGCAACCGACGCAGCCGACTCCTCCAGTACATCTCCCAAGCGTAGGTGGACGACCAAGGCATCTTTCGGTGGCATGTCGTGGGGTCTACTTTGGTTGAGGCTGTGGACCACAGTCTCGAAGGCTTTGAACCAGCGACGTCCCCACAGCTCTGGAGCTGTAGGGCAAAAAGCTCGCGCACGCCCAACCAAGCTGTCAGGCGGATATCGCTCCAAATTTTGCTGCACCTCGTCCATGCAGTCGGGCATGGGTAAGCACGTCCTGTGCCCACGAAAAAGGTTTGTGCAAAAGCTACTGTAGCATTACGATGCAGGCTCAACATGGGCTGTACGGGTTTTCAACTCGCCAATAGAACCCTTTTGGATCTCTTATGGTAGCCCTAAGTCCTGTTGCCACAGACCATCTGCACAGCATCCATAAGATTGTAATGCTGCCATCGCCGGTCGCCCCCGATCTGGCCCAGGACCACGCCACAGCCTTCAAAACCTGGTTGTCGACATCTCAAGGAAGGATCATATACACCCCACGAGAGTTGTACAGCACTGCAGGAATACGTACAACGACAAGACATACGTACGTACATGCATAAGTCTGTGTGTATGCCTGTGTCTAGCACTGCATGTATGTATATATATATATATGCAGAGAGAGAGAGAGAGAGAGAGTATACAGTATACATGCGTCTATAAACCTGCGCATACAGTCCTGATGCCCCTAAACGGGTTAAGTGTACATAATCAACTACCCAGAAAGCGGCTCGAGTTTGCGGGCTGGTCCATCTCAAGTTCTTCTGCCACAATGGCTGATGGCTTAGTGCAACTGCTTGAGATCCACGAGAGCTGCGAACCTCGGTCTCTGAGTATCCCAAGGATAGCACTAATAATGAGACAACAATGCAGGCATGGTTAGTGCAGATGCTGCATAATACCACTGGATACTGCTAGAACTAACCATGCAAACAATAACGAAACCAACAGTAGCGAAAGCTGTCTAAGTAGCAATCGGAAGGACCAAGAAGATGCTCTCTTCTCTTTCTTAGTTTCAAGTTTAAACAAGCTATACTTATACTCCTGTAAGGCATGAAGCCTTAGAAGGCGGAAACAGTACTACCTCAAGACCTGGGAGCAGCTTCCTTTGAACATCAAGGTCTCGCCGTAAGGGACGTCAGGGGGCAGGCCTGGACAAGCTGTTTGCCGGAGCTTCATCCGCTCTCCGCGCACGAAAACCCTGCAGGAAAGCTTCGGCGTCCCGGACGCCGGAAGCTGCTGAACAGGAGGCTTCTCAGTGTGGTTGAACTCTTGAAGAGGGATCACGTTGAAAGACGGTAGCCGGCTCCAGTAATTGTAGCATCCAAAAAGCCCCATGGCATTCACAAGAAAGAAGCTCATGAAGGTCGTTGACTTCTTTGGTCGAGGACATGACATCACCGGCAGAAGACACGTCGATTGCCAGCACAGCTCGCGATCTCGACGACACCCAGGCCATGGCGAAAGTGGAGCAATCGCGTTTCTGACGCCTTTGCTTTCAGCATGTTCCTGGTGCTTCCCTCCCGTGCGGAAAGTATCGGCTATGTAAAACTGGCTCAGTCGTGTACCTGATGGGGTTGTGCTAACTTAGAGTCCAGTGCGTTCGAGCATTGACACGACTGCCAGTAAAAGCTGGGGAAAAGAGGCTTAGGGTACACGCAACAGCTAAATCCCGAACACGTGCTCCAGTGAATCGTAGCCTATGCTGGAGTCGACCCATGCTGCGACTAGACCCTCAAGCCGGGCAAAGGCTTTACACCATACCCCCGAAGCAGAACCTAAAGGTTTTTACAACCTCATGGTCTCGATTTGAGATGCCACAAATCCCAGCCAGAAGCCCCAAGCCCTAAACCCTTGGCACGAACCCGAAGGGTTTGCCGGTGCAAGTCTGATGCGATTAGGGTTTCGGTCTCCCTTGTGGGTCAGGGTTTGGGGTTAAGCACTTTGGGGTTAGGATTCTGGGTTTGGGGCTTGCAGAACGTAAGCTTACTTAAGATTCCACACGTCGGGGATTAGGGTGGCAAGACTTGGAGTCCGGAGAAGAAGCCCTGAACCGTAAATCCTACATGCTGAACTTACCTTGACCCTGAACAACCTACTTTTTGAGGGTTGCTTATTTTAACTTCCTGATATAAGTCCCTAAAACTTAAAAGCCCACCTTTTTAGGGCTCCCTGTTATCATTTCCTTATTACGCAGTTATATAGGTCCTGAAAGCGGTAGGCTATTCTGGGTTAAGGTAAATCCTGAATCCTCAAGCCTCATGGCCACAACTCCAGTAGCTTTGGCGGGTTTTCTCAGCCAGGATCCTGTGACAATGGGGCAAGCCAAGTTACACCTTAAGGGTTTAGGGTTTAGGGTGGCGTTGCATTGCGTGCACATCACCCCATGCATAAGAAGTATCATGGTGGAATCTTAGATGGTCAGAACAGTTATAATCCCAGACCTTCCAAAACCCCTTAATTAAGGAATATACCTTAAATCATATTAGTATCATGGTGGAATCTTAGATGGTCAGAACAGTTATAATCCCAGACCTTCCAAAACCCCTTAATTAAGGAATATACCTTAAATCATATTAGGGATCCTACTATAGTTTAAGGTATATTCCTTATTTAAGGGATTTTGGAAGGTCTGGGATTAGACGAACTGTATGTTTTTAGGCATCCCTGCATCCGGGCTTCGCGGCAGACACCTTCGACATCGAAGACGCCCCGCTTGTGTAAGCGAACGACCCAAGGCATCTGCTCCTTGATCACAATCCAACTAACATAGGTGCCTTGATAACTGGACTAGGGTTTTGGGGCACATTGCAGCATATCAAAGTATAACCACAAAATATCACAACATGGAACCCTGAGCATTAAAATGGAAGGTCTCAAATCTTCAGGCTCAATGTGAGAGATGTACCCAGAGAGCCCAGTACCCTTTAATTGGGGATATGCCTCAAATTATGCGGCCGTCATATTGTGGTGTGAGGTATATTCCTCAATGAAAATAGGGGCCTTGATGATTGGAACTGAGTTGTGGGTTTCAGCCCCTATCGGGTTAATGCCTGAAGGGCTTGCTGAGGTCTCGTGGTCACACGGAATGTTGACCTCCCTCAAGCTGCCGTGTCCTGCACATTGAAAACCCAAAACAGCACCTAAACAAAAATAAACAAGTTTGGGACATCCCACAACATCTTGTTTAACACAGCAATAAGATAGGAAAATCCCACCCACAAGCTTATGTTTGGGTCCTTTTGTGGTTCCTGACACCTATCCTTCTTGGTTACTTGGAGGGTCGGGACACTTAGTAACTGGATATTTTAGGGACTTATACGTACCATAACCCCAATTAGGGTCCCTTGTAGGGTACTTTTCAGTCTACTTACTGCCCACTTACTAAGGTCCCTGACCCTCCAAGTAGGGGTCTGGGGATTTAGTGTTTCAGCCTCAGGCTTCTGTTGATAAAACCGGTTTGGTGTACTCTACCCATAGGCCCCAAAATAGTTCCTTTTGGGGATTACCTTAGAGGATTCTATATACGAACCCCAAAAAGGAACTACTTTGGGGCCTTTGGGTAGGGGCCTTAATGACAAGAATAGGGTTTGGGGGCCCATGATACTAAAGTTATATGAAGGAACCCGCAAAATAGTATTGGTAATCATTTGGGCCCCTAGGGTAATTAGGGTGCACAGTGCTTCCTACTCAGGCACGGCTAAAAAAAACGACTTTTATGCTCCTCAGACTCGTGTCCTGCACTATCTGTCTACTCTAGGGCTTAGAGTTTAGGGTCGAAATTAGGGGCCTTAATAATTAGAATAAGGCTTCGGGGCCCATTATAGTAAATTGTAACAAGGACCCCCCCAAGACATAGTAGTGGTAATTATTCAGGCCCCTGTAGTAGCCCACACTACCCAAAATGACAGGCCAGGTTAATCTGAAACGCACATCATCCTGGTCCCAGGTCTAGGACGTAAAATCAATTCTATCCGAACCCTACATGACTGGGCTTTTAAGTATCCAGGGAGAAAAGTGTTAACTTGTATTTCATGATGCTTCCTTTAAGAAAGAAAGTATTAAAGTATGGTGTTTCAAAGCTCAGATGAGCACGGAACTCTGACGAGGGGAAACCCCAAGACCGAAAAGCAAAGGCCGGGCCGATGTCCTCTGGGCCATCGAAGTTCTCGTATCGCTCTAAGGCCCTGAGATTAGGGGTTTCTACTCTACAATATACAGTGGCATAAGCATACTGGAATATACTACCATGTACTATAGGACACTACAATATACCACAATATGCTGTAATAAATTATAGTATGCTATAAGGGTTCGAGCAAATCGGGGATTCATGGCTGCACGGTTCAGGTTGAGGGATTGTTGGGGTCAGGAAATTGCTGGGGGTGTGTGCAGACAAGACTTCGAGACACGTCGTGCCTGTAGAACTCGCACAATGGCAGGAGTTAGGATTAGGGCGAGCCTCGGGGTTGTAGACCCTCTCCATATTAAGAAAGCCAGAAGTAGTCCCCCTTAAAAAAAACCCTACAAGGGCCCCTCAAGGAACCCTACAAGGGCCCCTAAAGGAGCCCTGAAGGGGTCTCCCTACTTGGAGGTTCATGAGTAGTTGTAAGTAGGGCTATCATTCCCCTAAGATGAGTTACAATCATAGTTACTCTACTTATAAACCCCTTAAACACTAAACCCTGAACCCACTTATAACTACCCATGAACCTCCAAGTAATACTACCGAGGAAATGGACGACTGGCTCGAAATAGTTGGCCGATCCGCCCCTCCGAACCCTAAACCCAAATCCTTCGACTCCAGACCACAACCTAAACTCCTGAACCCCAAACCCTAGACTAGTACCCAAGTCCCTTACAGGAACCCTTATAAGTCCCTTATAGGAACCCTTTTGATTGCTTTCTTTGATTATCTCGGTGTTCCAGGAAGTCGAGGTCTGAGGTTTAAGCTCCGTCGCAGTAACGACTGCAGGAGCCCCATGATAGGAAGAAGACTGCGCAATCTATCCGAGTACATGTATTACTACAGTATACTGGTAAAAGTATATCATTAAAGACTTGGGTAAGTGGTAAGAAGACATCTGGTAACTGGTACAAAACCTTGCGGTTTCGTCACCCTTTTGCAACAGGCTTTCCACTTCGCCCGGGGTTGGGGCAAGCAGAAGCCACGTAAACCCACGGCCTTTTACACCTGGACTATGCATATGCCAGGAACCGAGGCGCCGACTGTGCTGTGGACTCGTGCCACACGGCTACCCCAGGTTGCAAAAACTGATCACCTTTCCACAGCCCTAAACCCAAAACCCGCGGAAAGGCAAGGAATACTCTAAAGGAATGTGTTAAAGGATCCCTTAAAGGAATCCCCTAAACGCCCAAAGACCTTATAGGAACCCTTCAAGAATCCATTAAACGGTGCCCACTTCGCCGAGCATCGTTCTTACCATCTTCCGGCTCAGCTCGCAGCTTCTGTTCTGGGTGGCCTCGAACCTTCGAAAAGCGACGGGCAAGAAGGTCTTTCGCGTTTATGGGCCTTAGGTTCTTGGGCTTAGGAGGTTTAGGGATTTGGGCTTAGGGTTTTGCGTTTAGGGCTTGAAAGGGTAGGAGGCTGTTGGGGTTCGAGTCGGTGATGCGAAGTCGGGCAAAAATTCTGGATAGGTGGGTGTACAAGACGGAAGGAAGTAGGCATGCAAGAGATGAGGGCATGTGTGCGCTTAGATTTTTGCAGCTGGTTGTGCATCAGACTGTGCACATGTGAAGCATAGCATCACACATGCCCCACAAGAGCTTGGGGGATGTCGTGTCGCACACTTACCGCTCCTTTGCTGACTAGCCTGCCGCCCGTACGTACGTCTTACCTGCAACAGGGTACATCAACAACGTTGCTTGAGGCATGCCGAGGAGCTCCCTGTACGTCTTGAAGGCCTGACAGGTCATGTCCAGTTTTGGACGGATCTGGCGGAGCACATATCTTTGGATCAATCTATGACATGGGGCCGGCTCGTAGAAGTTGACTCTGTTGAGTTTTCAAACAACAAATCGGAGCAGTGTGCGCAACAATGAACCTTTTCAGCTGTTGAAAGCCGGCAAGTTTGGAAAACGGAGCTCCGCCCGTCGAAACCCTATCGCGGAACCACCCAATAGTATCTCTGCAGAGGACTCTGAGCAGCCAAACCCCTCCCACTCCTCCACGCCCCCAAAATTCAGAACAGCCCCCCAACCCTAAACTGAAACCTAAGCCCCACCTGGAGCCCCCCTTTAATGTACCCTAAATACCCACTTATTAAGGACCACAAAGGGCTTTATTTAAGGGTACTTGGGGGCTCCTGGCAAGCCCTAAACCCCCCCAGGAAGAATTGGTGCCTCGGGCCAGACCTGCATCCAGGGCTGCGCGATCAGATGCGCGAAGCCCTTGACCCTGAGACCGTTGCGTCGCTCGGTGTCTTGCGGTCGTTTAAAATGTTTAAAAGCCGACAAGGGCTCCGTTAAGGGGGAGCCTACATAAAGAAGTTTGAGTGCACGTCTCTGTGTGTGGTTTGTAAGCCGAATGAGCTTGTCGTGCATACTGCATACGTCCACACAGTGCGAAAGGGCATCGTTACATCATAAACCCCTATCCAACCTCAGAGGAGCCCTCCCAGACCCGACAATACCCTACAGTATCCGACCAGGTTACAATAGCGAGCAAATCCATAACAGCTCCATAACATGCCAAAACCCATGCACGTTATACATCAGCGGGATGGCGGAGGACCCGGAGTACAGAGAAGTGCATTTTACGTGGCCTGGCCAGCGGAGGAATTTCGATGCCAAAATAAACATATACTGTTTTTAACTGACGGAGGAACTAGACACGTCCGGGCCTCACGTCAGTCGAGACTTCGTGAAGGAGTCTATGGGGGAAAAAATTGGCAAGCGTGTGTCAATAGACCTACCCGATGCAACGAACTTTCGTTCCTGGCGCAGTAAGACCCCTTACCATGAAACTTCCGACAAAACTAGACTATATCCCATGACCAGTACCCTGCAAAACGTTCACCGTGTAAAACACTGCAGTGCGAGGCCCGCACAGTGAAGGAGTGACCCTCGCAACAACCCCTATCGCAACCCTTTGCTTACCTTTGGTTAGTAGGGAATGGAGGAATGGGGTACAATTATGACTACTGTTATATACTACCATGCTTCCATTCCCTACTAACCAGGTACAATTATGACTACTATTACTACCATTCTTCCATTCCCTACTACCAGTAACCAAAGGTAAGTTTGCTCGCAGCCAGCAAACACATCCACGCTCGTCTGGGCCCAGTCGAGCTCCTCTTGACTGCAGCCGTCCCAGCCTCGGGTGATTTTCGCTGCTGGGGTTTGGGTTTAGGGTTTAGGGCTGTTGGCTTGTGTGGGTTCAGGTGTAGCAGTGTAGCGGTAACGTTCATATAAGGTGAAGGGTTTAGGGTTGCCCGCATGGCTGGCCGAACTAGAATAATTTCGGCGCGGGTGCGAACGATTTAGGACGAGGGGGCTTCGTGGGGACTACTTGGAGGTTCATGGGTAGATATAAGTGGGGTCATAAGCAAGGTAACTGTAATTATATCGCATATTAGGGGACTTATAACTCTACACATATCTACCCATGAACCTCCAAGTATGGTGGTGTGTAGACAGTAGACCTTGAAGGACTCTGGCCTTTTGGCTCGGGTATAAAGGCCTAGCTCTGCGGTCTTCCAACCGCCAAAGGTTAGCAGCTAGACAATTGAAAGGTCTACTGGGGGTTCAGGGGCTCAGGATTTTGGGGGTTTGCTGTTGAGGTTGGGATTTCGGAGGGCCGGTTGCGTGGCAAAGGTGGATCCTTGCAGATGTGGAGCGAGCTCAATCGGCAAATATTGGCAGCCGGGGCTGTCGGGCTCGGGGTTCTGAGCAGCTTGGTGTTATGCAGATGTGCAAACCATACCAACGGAAAAGACGCATGTGCACATGCATGCGGACAGAGCTGATTATGCTATTGCATGCACCGCACGTTCAGTACATGAGAGTTAGTGTTCTGTTGGTTGCTCTGACATCTCGGTTTCCTGCGAAAGGCGTCCGAAAACAAAAACGCGATGCGATCAATATCCAGCGTATGGTTTGGCGCGTCAGGGGATACTAGTCGTCATGGTTCCGTATAGATGGTGGCCTCTGAACACCAGGGCCAGTAATATAGGGGTCTTAATAGTTAGAAAAGGGTTTGGGGGGCCCCATTATACTATAATTATAATAAGGAACCCCCAAAATCGAAAGGCAATTATTACCCAGAGGCCCCAAAGTAGTTCCTTTTTGGGATTACCTCATAGGATTCTATATATGAACCCCAAAAAGGAACTACTTTGGGGCCTTAGGGTACAGCCCTGAAAGTATGCTCCCAAGGCGCTGAAGCCGCATGGGCGCCCGAGCACGGCGGCGGTGAACACGTCACCGATGGATGACTTGGTCAATTTACCCAGAGGCTCCATAGTGGTTCCTTTTTGGGATTACCTCATAGGATTCTATATATGAACCCCAAAACGGAACTACTTTGGAGCCTTAGGGTATGTTGAAGGTTGATGTTGTTGTCTGCTGCCTTGCTAGGACGAGCCTACAATGAGGGCTGAGGTTTAGGGCATGCACTTTATACATGCCGCATCGCGTTGATAAGGTGAGGTTACCAAAGAAAGCCATCAGGAGAGAACGAAGGCAGTGAGGGTTTTGGGGCTTGCGGCGCACGCTTTATCTGGTCAAGGCTGATTGAGGCGGGCGGAGGGTGCAATGAGTTTGAGTCTGTGGGGCAGTCGTCTTCGCAGCCTGAGTACTCGAGGCTACGGCATCAAAGGTTTATGGATTCAGGGTTTAGGCCTAAGTTACGTATGAATGAAAGCCCGAGGGTTGGAATTGCAAGTAACATGAAAAGGCCCCAGAGCCTACGCTTACTACGCAGATGCCAGATCAAAGCCTGGATGCCTTCAGCATCGTTTCGAAGTCGCAGGTGCCTCTCAGCCAGGGCAAATCCCATCCAGAATCCATGTCGCCAACTAAGAAACCCCAGACCGGAAACATCCGATGCCCTACCTTCCCTAAAAAAACTGCGTTGCATGGAGTTCTATAAGAAAATCAGACGCCCGGCATAAACAAAAGTTCGGCTCTGCATGGCCCATGTTATCCCAAACCCTAAGGCATAGGCCATCAACTTAGAAACTTGCGTGGCGCAGCTCCGGGTCGTAACCTTAGTTGCTGAGTTCATAAGCCCCCAAAAGTGTACACTTTTCGTTTTATAATTATAGTGGGTAGCATTTTCCCAAAAAGTGTAAAGTGCATCCACTCAGCTACTAGGGTTTAGGGTTCAGGGCCCCTAGAAGTTGCAGGGTCCTCGTTCGATTCAGAAAAGATAAGGCTCGAGGATCTGTTCCGTCTCCCTACTGCCCTACACCCCCTTAAACTGGCAAGCCTAAACCCCCAATACAGAGGTTCCAAAAAGCCCAAACCCACAGATTGAAACCCCTGAATCCTAAGCCTTTCCAGCCCTGCGCCCTCAGCACGACAAACAACACAGGAGGTCCTTCGGCCACTTTGCGCTCCACTGCTTCGATGACTTGATCACCTAGGATGTCGGGCTTCAACGGTTGAATTTTTGCTTCCAAGGTGATTGAGGCGATTAAAAGCACCTATTCTGCTCTGACTCTGAGAGCGAGCAGCGAGCTACGTGACAGAGTAGGCATCAGCTCTGGGACCAGATATGGGAGTTTCCATAGATCGGGGACCCTAATATAGTACCCTAAACTAGGATCCCTATTAATTATAAGGACCCCAAAATAAGGTACCCTAATTTTCGGAAACTCCCCTCTCCGCACAAAGGAGAAACCTGAGTGGAAAGACTGCGCTCCCTCAACCGAAATCTCAGAGCAAGTCGCTCGCAGCAGACATGAGATCGCAGTAGCTGCTAGCAGCAGCATGATTGAACAGGTCCTGCCGGGGGCTTCATCTACCCAGAGAGCCCAATACCCCTTAATTCAGGAATATGGCTTAAAATATATAGGGCTTCATATTATGATATAAGCTATATTCCTTAATTAAGGGGTATTGGGCTCTCTGGGTACGTCCACATCGAGGCCTCAGGATGTCCGTTATTGGTCGAGCTTGAATATGGGGGGACCTTGAGGGCCTTAATAACTACCCAAAGGCTCCAAAGTGGTTCCTTTTTGGGGTTCATATATAGAATCCTATTAGGTAATCCCAAAAAGGAACTACTTTGGGGCCTCTGGGTAGAATAGGGTTTTGGGGGCATATTGTAATTACTATGTTTATGATTCAGGCCCCTGTAGTACACTGGTCCAAACAAACCCAACCGGAGCAGGTTTGTGAGGGCCCTGGTTGGGCTCCGAGTTTGATCCCCTTCAAATCATCTAAATGAAGTTCCCCCTATGCAGGAGGGAAGATTCCAGTTCTTTAACAAGAACCCACTATGTACTACATTAAGAACCCAAGAAGCCTCATGCGCCCCTGGGCACTGCTCCTGTAAACGGACTTCCCTAAACGGAATCAGCTAAGTTCCCTATAACCAGATTCCAGAAGCGCGCAACCCACAAAGCCCCAAACAACACAACTCTGAAGTACAGCTCCTTGCGAAAGATTCCATACCCTTAAAGCTGTACGCCTAAAATCGTCAAAACCCTGAAACCTGAAGTACAGCTCCTTGTGAAGATTCCATACTCTAAAGCCTACACCTCAAATCCTCAAACCCTAAACAAGCACTGAAGTGGTCCTTCTGCAGTTCATGTCGGCCTTTCTGCCAGACTTCCCCGGACTCTGTCATCAAAGTACCTTCCTTCGGAATGGAGGGGACATCTGAAACTTGGTTGTGAAATTACGGAGGGTTTAGGATCTATAAAGTTTTTTTGTCCGTCAGGTAGAACCTCAAGCTTGGCCCTAAAGGTAAGGAGTAGCAACAGAAACCATAACCACATGCAGAGTGAAGAACATCGCCATAGAAGCTCAGCAACAATGCCACCCCTTTCAGCAACACGAAACAAGTCCAACCTGGGCCAGTCCTGCCGCCCCAAAAGCCTTGAACTCAGCGCTCCACACCCACCAGACTGAACACGAGTTTGGGCGCGGTCGAATCTCTTCGTAGAAGGTCCGAAAATTGGTGAGAGAATCTCTCTACAGTCCCTATTTTTTGACACTCGCATGGTACGCCGATGACAGTCCCTGTAGAACCTATATTATGCTATGCCTATCGAGGAAGACCGTGTTTCATCAAGGCCGAAACCGGGCCCTTGCATCACACAAAACCTTCCTCCTGGAGCCCGATCCGAACCTTCTTGCCGAAGACTAGAGCAAGGGTATTGGACCCCAGTATAATACCTTTAAATAGTAGGAACTTTGTAAGGGTACCCATAATTTTCGGAAACCCTTTATTATTATATACCCCAAGACCCTATTCTCGTTAATAAGGTCCCTATATTATATGGCTCCCTTCTAGAACACTTCAAGGAAATTCTTGTAATACCAAAATTAACGGAAACACCCATATCAAGGCGTGCGCTCCGAACCCAAAGCTCTAAAACTTAATGTCGGGGTCTTAATAGTTAAAGTGGGGTTCCTTTTTGAAAGGGTCTAGAGAGGGCTTACTATCAGGGATCTTTAAGGGTGTTTTGGTGTAGGAGCCTTAATCGTCGGAATAGGGTTGTGGAGCCATTATGCTTTAGTATTACAAAGAACCCACAAAATAGTTTTGGCAATTATTTAGGCCCCTATTTTCACCTCCATAATCCAGGGCTTTCACACTAGGAGTCCTAACATCCACCAGTCACTAGCAGACCTCTCGACGAGAAAACAGTATGCACATCCTAACTCCTAAACCCGCTTCCTGGTTGTGCTTCTTCTTCCAGTAGTGCATGGCCCACAAGTCGTTTGTGGGACCCTTCGGGTATTTGCCTCTCCAGGGAGCATTTCTACCCTGCTTTAAGCTCTAGGGTGGGTACGGCCCCCACTCAGTAATTGTTAAAATATATTCATAATATAGATATATTAGGACCTTAACAGTAGCTCTACTATATAGTAATAGTTGAATAATGCTCATAGTATAGATATGTTAGGACCTTAATGGTAGCCCTACTATAGACTCTTGCTGTATGGGGGCAGTACCTAAGGCCCAGGGGATGACGGTTTACTTAGTTGCTGAGTTCATAAGCCCCCCAAAAGAGTACACTTTTCGTTTTATAGTGGGTGATATTATCACCAAAAAGTGTACACTTTTAGATTTATAGTGGGTAGTATTATCCCAAAAAGTGTAAAGTGTATCCACTGAGCTACTAAGTGTAGGAATGTTTGACGGTTGAGGGCTTTCCGAGCTCACACTGGGACAATAGTGACGAAGGCGAGTCATGCTTGAAGCGATCTCATCGGTGGTGATACAGACCATCGAGCTCCAGGCTACACCGCTTCTACAGTTCTTGAGGCTTGTAGTGTTTGTAGCATACCGCCGTCTATGAAGCCAACAGCTATGGGATCGCGTGACAACTTTCTTCTCCAACAACCGGGCCCCAAAAGTTCAAACTTTAAAAGTTAGAGGCCCAAAAATATGAAGTTCCCCCATTCACTCTCTAAGACAACGCGGTTCGTTTGCCCTGCCCCGGGGGGGATGAGTCACGCGAGAAGCTTCGAGTCTTGGGAGCGGTGGACATGGCAGGGAAATCATGCTTGGAGGGTCGGGGGACTTAGTAACTGGTTGTTTTTGGGACTTGTAAGCACCATAACCCCCCAATTAGGGTCCCTTTTGGGGTACTCATAAGTCTACATACTACCTACTTACTAAGTCCCCCGACCCTCCAAGTGGCTACCATCATCACCGCTGTCATCATCACCACTGTCATCATCACCATCATTATCATCACCGTCATCATCGTCACCATCATCGTCATCATCATCGTTGTCATCATCATCGTCAGTACCAAGTGCATCAAGATCATGATAGCCATCTGCCTGCTCTTCCTGGAAGGTCGAGTAACGACAGGCTTCGAGGAAAACCAACAAGCTGAGGCGAAACCTGAAATGCTTCAACAGCCGTCTAAATCTTGTCCTTAGGCAAAAGCGCTCAGCGATTTTCAGGTTTTGGGATTTCCCTATAGTACACTATACTATAGCTATAATAAGGACCCCCCCTCTCAAAAAAAAAAAAGCATTTCGGTGGGTTTCGTCTTTAATGCAACCCTGTTGAGGGCCGCGGAGGCTCTGGGATGATGGAAGCACTCCAAGCTGGAGACGGAATCTGCTCTCGTGATGGTGTGACCGGTAGCACAGGACCAACTTCAGGGCTCAGGGTTTAGGGTTCAAGCTGCAAGTACAAAAGCTCATCTGACATATCCCAGGTTTCCGAACTTCAGGTCCCAACAACAACAGCTGCAAGTACAAAACACATCTGACATACTGAAGTTTTTCCGAACTCCGTCCTGAGCTCTAAGCCCTATACAGCCCTGAACCTTACACCCGAAAGGGAGCAAATCCCTAACCTTACGCGATGGCCTTCATGCAGGAAGACTTTGCGAGCTTCGCGTGGGTCGAAGATGAGGACCTCGTCCCAGAATGTGCTCAGGGATTGCTGTTTAGAGCTTAGGGCTTGGAGTTCAGGGTCACCGTGTGGATTTAGAACTTTGCCGTTTAGCGTTGAAGGCCCCGTTGACAGTAATTAAACCTTAAACCCAAATCTTTCGGTTGTGGGAAACTTACTCACGCAGACTAAGTCGTAGTTTGTACATCGACAACTTCCGGCCAAGGACCCTGACGCCCTAAACCCGAAACCCCTAAAGCCGATGAACCCTAAACACCTTGAAGGCCCCATGTCACCAAGCCCGAAGACGACATCAAACTTCCTGAGTGAAGAGAAATGTAGACCCGAGTACCCAGTATCCCTTTATTCAGGAATATATCTTAATTTTACGGGGTTTTGGATGGCGTTATAGGGTTCTCTTAATTAAGGCATCTACCTCAACTTGCACGGGCCTTAATATTATGATTGACGGTCTATTCCTGAATTAGGGGGTGTTGAGCTCTCTGGGAAACTCAAGTTCCCCTTCAAACCGGATGTCATCGGGATCCCAATACCGTATTCAGGCCGCTAGAGAAAGGGGGCGTACGATAAAGTTGAGAGATGCTAACTAACCAGTGGTTTTGGGGTTCCCTTGGCTCTTTAGCTCTTTATGCAACAGTGATTATCATCATCCCTGGCTCCTTAGCTCCTCCAATATCAATGCTTAGATAACGATCAATTTGAGAACCTGGGGATCTCCCCCCACTGGCTTATCCGCCTGTTTCCCAGCCGGATAACTTCTGGTTCCCAAAGCATTAGGGCTGGGAGCTTAGGGTTAAAAGCTTAGGGATTTAAGGATTTGTAAAATCCTGGCATCACCGGACGTTCCTTTCGAGGCATAAGTCGGCGCGACAGCGATGCTAGCACAGACTATTTTTCATGCTACACCTTCTCGTGGGTTCGGAGGGTTACGTAGGTTAACCTAAACCCTAAACCCTATAAACCCTAAACCCTGAACCCGTTACGGCGACTGCAGGCGAGTTGCCGAGTTGTCGTCTCCCGGCATGGTGGTGTTCACGATGGGGCCGTAGGTGTCATACATGTGCTGGTGGTACTTCTCCTGAGAGGCAACTACCCAAAGGCCCCAAAGAAGTTCGTTTTGAGGATTCAAAAAGGAACTACTATGGGGCCTTTGGGTACGGGCAGCTTTTACAAGTCGGGTTTAGGGTTTTTAGGGTCTGCGCTCTCGCTCTAGGTTAGCTTAGGGCTCAAGGTTTTGGGGTTTAGGGCTTGTAGGCTTTCGGGCTTTAGGGTTGGCTTTAAGGTTTTGGCTGTTAAACTCTCTCTCGAAACTCAATCTCAGCCAGACGAGGTCTCGGCGTGCATGAAGGGTTTTGGGGCTTGAGTGGAACCAGGCATTCGCTGTTGTGCAGCAGGCCTGCTTGTCCCCAAAACTCCCTAAAATCTGAACCTGAAGCCCGTTTCCAGATTCTTGTTTTGGGAACTCAGCCTTGGAATAATCCCCATCAACCTCAAACCCTAAACAGACTTGACCCCAAACCCTACATATCCCCAAGCCCTCAAAAGCCCTCAACAATAAACATCCCCAAAACCCTAAACATGCCTAAACCCAAAGGATTGAAAACTCCTCAACCCCAAACTCTGAATTTGACGAGGCTACGTCACAAAGAGTTTCAAGAGCTAACCTTCACCTGCTGGGAGGTTCATGGGTGGTTGTAAGTGGGGTTCTCTAATTTCCCTATAATATGGTATACGTATATAGCTACCCTACTTGCAATTCCACTATAACTAAGCATGAACCTCCATAAGCACGACGAGATTGCACCAATGAAATTGTGCATGCTGATCACGCGACGACCGTTTGACAATCAGTGCCTGTGTAGCATGAACAGTCATCCAACCTACACGTCCCCCTCTTGCGGTATCACTGCTGAAGGTTCTCTGGCACACATGGTGAATGCCGTATTGCCATTCCTCACGGTGCGCTTGAGACCACTCGCATGCTGATCCCGAAGCTGTAAACTCCAATCCCTAAAACCCTGACGCCTGCAAGGCTAAAAGCTGAGGTCAAAGTTTACAAGGCTCGATGCTGACCGCCGAACTACGTGTGTGTGTTGCACGTGCATGCATCATGCGTCATGCATGCGTGCAACATGTAAGAACGTAGGATGGAAGACTGACTCGGAGCATGTACCGATGAATGTATGCATGTGTGGGTTGTATGCAGTGCGTGCATTGCGTACATGTATCCATTGATTTGCTCCCAAGTGGGACAGGCTACACACATTTTTCCAAACCCGAAGAAGTTGCACAAATCAGAAACGCCCATGTATGGGCCCGTGCCAGATGCCTCTAGAAACTGCAACGAAGCAGCCAACAGATCCGTCAGACCCCGCCCTATGCCAAGACATCGAGCCATTGACAGAAAAGGCTCAAGGCCCTTCACGCCATCGAAAGACAGGAATGTTGGCAGTGCGCCAAGAACAGGCCACTTCCTCAGCTTCCGTCGTCTTCGGGCGCGCGGCTGGTTGTTTATCAACGTGTCTACTTATGGACCCTCTTGATAAGCCGTTACAGGTACCCTAAATAACCCCTATATAAACATTCATGGAACCCCTGATACCCTTCCAGGAACCCTTAAAAGAACCCTAAACACTGAACTCTACCTAAACATCCCTGATGGGAGGCCAAAAAGGGGGTTTAAGATTCTTGGGGCAGGGATTCCTGAATATGAACCCTATTATGGGAACCCTAATCCCTACTAAACCCCCATAGGCTAAAACCCCTTTTGGCCTCCTATGACCTATGAATCCCAAACTTGAGGTGTTTCGAAGCGGCGGCCCGGGAATCTGCGAGAATGGTAAAGCAGTTCCTTCGAATCCTCGCTGCCTTTGTGGGAGGTTGCATCGGGAGGGTAAAGGGTTTAGGGTTCAGGATTAGGGGCTTATGTGCTCAGGGGCTTAAGCATCGGTTTTTCGAGTCTTGTAAGGGTTTGGCATGAGGGTTTTTAAGGGTTATGCAAAAGCCGTCGCAAGGTCTTATCAGGTTTCAGGAAGCTCTTTCATCAAAGGTCTGAACAGGGTTTCATCAGGTTTCTATACGTGTCACTTCAAGGAGTCCATATTCTAATGGTGAGAAGTGCCTTGGGCTGGATGTGTTGAAAGAGGATTTTGGCCTGGGTCCAGAGCCTTTTCTTCAAACTGGGCTTGCCGGCTGCCAGAACAGGACCTTTAAACCCCCAACCCAAGTGTAGGGCTTGTAGTGTTTGAGGTGTCAGGTGTTGGCTTCGTGGATTAAGAGGTTTCGCATCGTCGAGTTCTGGACTTGTGAATAGGCTTGAAAGGTGTAGATCTGCGTCGTTTAGGGCTTACGGTTTGGGGCATCCGGGGTACATGGACCTACTGCTGTTCGCCGAAAACTGTTGAGTTTAGGGATTAGGGTTCTAGGGACTGTTGACAGTGATACCATGACACCAAGAGTAAAGGACTAGATTTCAGAGCTGTGTGTTTATGCTGCGCTACACGCCCAAAACCCAAGCCGCCATAGTATTGGCAACAGCGGTGCTGAACATGCCAGATCAAGCAAATCGTGAACCCTATACGTTTAGGGCGATCAAGTGTTCTGTGCCACACACTCGCAGAGCCCCCAATGAATTTCAGGACGGAAACGAGAGACCTCTACCAACCTCTTAGTGTTAGTCTTACCGAGTGCACCGTCGTAACCTGCTTTGAACTAGGAGCTTGTACTCATGCCTGAATGCTACGGAACACTACCTTCCAACTCACTTGCAGAGGCTTCACCAGGACCTTTACGTCCACTGATCTGCATGTCCCTTAACCCTAAATCCGACCTTGTCAACGCTCGGATGGGGAGTCCATCATGCGCATCTATCAATTCGCAACCGCCTCAGCGAATCTCCTCCGCTGAAACTCCAGCATGATTTCAGACTCGGTCTTCAGCAGCTGTTTCATCACATCCACTTCGCGCCCACCGTTGACCGCGCAGATCTGGTCCTCCCTAAACCCTAAACCCCTAAACCCCTAAACCCCTAAACCCTAAACCGGCCAAAGGTAGCAGAGCGAGGAAGGAGCCTGTCGGAGCATCGGCTCATGGCCTTCACGATTTCGTGTACTAAGAGCTGGCCGTCCTTCACCACGGACTAATATAGGGGCCTTCATAATTAGAATAGGGTTTTGGGGCCCATTATACTATAAATATAATAAGGAACCCCCAAAATAGTGTAGGTAATTTTTAGGGCCCCTTAATTACCTCCCGAGGGCTGCTACGAATTCCGCAGCTGATCCCACACAGCACGGCTGTCACCACCGCAGTGCGAAGATCCCCAAGTGACGACAGATCCATCAACAAGAATGGCGGCAAAAGCACAACTAGAGGCTTGGATCTGCTGCACATCCTTCAACTGATCCTGCACAGCACTTGCCCTGCCACCACAGCAAACATCTCCCCAAGTCACGACAGATCCATCCTCAAGAATGGCAGCAAAAGCGTAGTGCGAGGCTGAAATCTGCCTCACATTCTTCAGCTGATCGCGCACAGCACTGCTATTACCACCATAGGCATCCATTCCCCAGGTCACGATGGAACCATCACAAAGAATGGCAGCACAAGCAGAAAAAGTGGCTTGGATCTGCTGCGCATGTTTAAGCTGAGACTCTACAGCACGACTGTCACCACCAAAGCGATCATCTCCCCAGGTGACGACAGATCCGTCAGCAAGGATGGCAGCAAACGCGGAACCGCAAGCTTGGACCTGCTGCACATTCTTCAGCTTGTCTTGCACGGCACTACTGTCGCCACCTTTGGCAGCATCACCCCAGGTGACGACAGATCCATCACCAAGGATGGCGGCAAAAGCGTAGTAGGAGGCCTGGATCTGCTGCACATTCTTCAGCTGGCTCTGTACAGCACTACTGTCACCACCCTTGGCAGCATGACCCAGGTGACGACAGATCCATCACCAAGCATGGCAGCAAACGCAGCAATACAAGCTTGGATCTGCTGCACATTCTTCAGCTTATCCTGCACAGCAATACTGTCACCACCCAGGGCAGCATCACCCCAGGCCACCACAGATCCATCACCAAGAATGGCAGCAAAAGCATACTGAGAGGCCTGGATCTGCGGCACATTCTTCAGCTGATTCTGTACCGCACTACTGTCACCACCCGTGGCAGCACCACCCCAGGTGACGACAGATCCATCACCAAGAATGGCAGCAAAAGAGTACTTAGTGGCTTGGATGTGCTGCACATTCTTCAGCTGATGCTGTACAGCACTACTGTCGCCACCCTTGGCGGTATCACCCCAGGTGACGACAGATCCATCACCAAGAACAGCAGCAAAAGCGTAGTCAGCGGCCTGAATCTGCTGCACGTTCTGCAGCTGATCCTGCACAGCACTACTGTCTCCACCAAAAACGGGCTCACCCCAGGTCGCGACAGATCCATCGCCAAGAACTGCAGCAAAAGCGGAGAAGGTGGCACAGGCATGAACTCGATTTACGTGCAAGATCAGCCAATCACCATTCTGAATCCTGGCATCCTGTATTCGTGCACGTTGATCTAGAACACAGCCAGATGAATCCACGAGCCGACCACTTCCGACGACTCCAAGTGCGGCATGCGCACGACGCTGTAGTAATCCAACGTCTTCTTCCAAGTCAGCTTTCACGGAAGCTTTCTTGCCACTGAGAAGTCCAACTTCCACAGTAATCGACATGTGTGGTTTCCGAAAATAAAGGTGACCCTAATATAGTGCCCTAGATAGTAGGATCCTCATTATCAAGACCCCCAAAATAAGGTACCCTCAATTTTTGGAAACTCTAAACCCTAAACCTTTTATAGAACCCTGATAGTACCCCTTTAAAGGAACCTTACGGTAACCCTAAGTTTCGGAAACCCCACGTGGCAACCCTGGGTTAATGGCTTGGCACCAGCACGGGGCTTAGAGCATTTCCCTTCGACGGAAGGTTCTTCTTCACTTGCTGGAAAGACAACCAACAAACAAAGAACTGGCTCGAACTTAATGTAGGGGCCTTAATCATCAGAATAGGGTCTTGGGGCCCAGTATACTATACTTATAAGGAACCCCCAAACTAGTATAGGCAACTATTAAGGCAACCCGTTTAGGTAAGGCTTCCAGGAATAGGTTGAGGCCTTTGGCATCAGGACTGGGGCAGGAAGCTTACTTGGGGGGGCGGCGGACTTAGTAAGTAGGTAGTAAGTAGACTTATAAGTACCCTAAAAGGGACCCTAATTGGGGTTATGGTACTTATAAGTCCCAAAAAATAACCAGTTACTAAGTCCCCCGACCCTCCAAGTAGTAAGGAATGGAGGAATGGGCCACAATTAAAACTACTGATACTACCAGTCTTCCATTCTCTACTAACGTTTGGTTTGTAAGGAATGGAGGAATGAGCGACAATTATAACTACTGATACTACCAGTCTTCCATTCTCCACTAACCAATTGTAAGCAACTCGAGCCAACATGCTGCATGGATTTAGGCTCAGGGGGTAGCCGTCACCTTTCCGGAAGTGTAGATTCAGACTTGCAGGGTGAATCAAGGGGTGTCAGGGTTCACTGAAACAAACCCCAAACCCTATATAACTGTTACGATATATGATCAATAAATGTAATCATATGATAATCATGTATTACATACATAACCCCCGAACCCCAAACCCCGAATACCCCGAATCCTCAACTCCGAATCCTGAATCTTCGATCTACTTGGAGGTTCATGGGTAATTGTAAGGGTTCCCTTAAGGGTCCCTTCGAAGGGGTCTGTAGAGATTCTTTAAGGGTATAGGGTTTAGGGTCTATTTGGAGGTTCATGGGCAATTATAAGTGGGATATAAGTAGGGTAGCTATCATTATAGCCCATATCAGGGGACTTATAACCCACTTTTTAACTACCCATGAACCTCCAAGATATGCCCTAAACCCTATGCCCTTATAGAATCCCTAGGGGCCCCTTTACAGGTACCCTTAGGGGAACCCCCTACTTGGAGGGTCGGGGGACTTAGTAACTGGTTATTTTAGGGACTTATAAGTACCATAACCCCAACTAGGGTCATTTTCAGGGTACTTAAAAACCTACTTGCTACCCACTTACTAAGTCCCCCGACCCTCCAAGTATAACGACCCATGAACCTCCCAAGTAGGGCTCGAACTCCTGAGGCTCTCTGCCCTGGACGGATCTTTTGTGGAAGTGCCCAGAGACACCAATACCCCTTAATCAAGGTCCTTTAAGGGGTCTTTTTTTCAGGGATTTATGGGGCTTAGGGTTTAAGGGACTCCGATACCCCTTAGTTAAGGAAATGTACCTTAAATTACAGTAGGATCCCTTATATGACTTATGGTATATTCCTTAACTAATGAATATTGGAGTCTCTGGGTGGGTAGTTCTCTAAGCTACATAGGGTTCCTGTCAGGGTTCCTTCAAGGGATCTATTGTAAGGGTTTCAATAGGGCTTCTATGAGGGTATGTACGAGAAGGGTAGTTCTCTGAAATCGGGCCCCCTTTAAGTCCTTTTCAGGAGGGTGCCATACCATGTTGGGGACCTGAAAAGGGGCCATCATTTAGAGAACTGTCTACCCAACTGCTTCGTGGTTTAGGGCTTGGGGCTGGCTTACAGCTTCTGTCTTCGGGTTTGGCAGACTGTTCTTTGAATTTCTGCTGGCGGAGACGATTAATCGCCATCATTTCACTTAGTACAACATAAGCACCCTCAATATCCTAAACCCGATTATCACCAGCTTCTTGGCTCTTAGGTTCATTCGTGCGACTCTGTGTTGTTGTTGCCCCATGTTCGGCCCCCAAACCCTGAATACCCTAAACCCAAACCTTAAATCCTAAGCCTCTTTTATCCTAAACCCCTAAACCCTAATATCCGAATTGCACCCAAACCATACATCTTGAACCCCTAGTATCACAGGGTTGAGAAGGGCCCCTGTGGAGGGGACCCCTGTGGGTTGCACTTGCCGGATGGGCGTGTTGCGGCTCACTGGGGCATGACTCGGCCCAATGGCTCTCCGCTTTTTAACCCTAACCTTAAATCCCAAACCCCTAAACCTACAAAAACCCTTATAGCATCCTTGTAGAACCCTTGAAAGGAAGCCTTAGAATCCCCTTTAAAGGAACCCTTAGAATTCCGTTTAACGGAACCCTTAGAAACCCCTTTAAAGGAACCCTTAGCATCCCTTTAAAGGAACCCTTAGCATCCCCTTTAAAGGAACCCTTAGAATCCCCTTTAAAGGAACCCTCAGAAACCCCTTTAAAGGAACCCCCACTCTTTGGGTCACAAGTCATCCAAGGTCAGCTCTTCCGGGGGAGTGCTCGTCGTGGGCTGGTCCGGGGGATCCTCAAGCAGAAGCTTCAAGCTCATCTCCGTATCCTTCGGGCTTTAAGGTTTGGGGTTTTAGGGTTTGGGGTTTTAGGGTTTTAGGGTTTGGGGTTTTAGGGTTTAGGGTTTTTAATTTTGGTTTAGGGTTTATAGGCTCTGTTCCAACTGCAGGTATGGAAAGAATTCCTTACCAGGATGAGCCTTTATCATCTGGGGTTTCGGGTGTAGCATTTATGGTTTAGTTCGTACCCTAACTAAAGGTCAACCTTCGAGAGTACATATAATGGTTATAAACACCCAACAAAATTACAAAAAAGGCAAAGGTTACTGCCAGTTCTGCCGCTAAGCAGCTGAGTTGGTTGCTGATGCTCTTTGACCCTTGGGAACCGTGACCCTCTCGCTGGCCTCCATGCTATCCAACAGCTCATCTAAACTCATCTCTTCGACCTCTTTGCGCGACAGCCGTGCTCTCGGCTGCACTGTGGGAGTCTGCTCGGTTCCAGGGCGTTCTTCGGGCCGCTCCGGGGCCTTTGGCTTTTCGGCCTGGCTCATGATCTCGAAGGCATCTCTGGGCGTAGTGCGCAGTCCTGGAACATCGGTGGCGACGGCGGTTCTAAACAGCTCCAGCACCTGAGCATCCAAAGAAGACTCCTGACCCTTGCGCTTGCAGAAGAGGTCAAAGTTGACGACGGAACCCTTCTCTCCCCAGATATCCTCCTGATGGTCACGGTAGTTCTGGGAATTAAAGATCGGCAGCCGCAGGAGCACGCAGTCGTACTTGCTCTTCTTGAGGGCACGCAGCAACTCGGAGTTCTTCTGCTTGGGGTTCCGATACTCCTTGGTCTTTCTCTTGGCCTCCTTTAAAATTATAAGTGCTTAATTAAGGCTTTGGGAGAACTTAGACTTAGGAGAACTCAGACCACAAGGAGTAAAAAGGACTCTTAAAACACTCCACGCCCTACCAAGGCTCAATGAAGAGCAGTGGCCGGAACTTCCGCAGCAGCGGCAGTGCGCCTTTGATCACTGCAGACTCCATGGCCTCAGCATCTATCCTGAGCTGCTCTTGGCGACCCTGCAAAAGTTCAACTTGGGCTTGGGTTTAGAGTGTATAAAGCGATATATACCAACTGAATAGAAAAGTCGAGTTCAAGCGCTGCCCAGGATCTTCACGAAGTCCAGTTGCGGAAGGGACAGCTGCTCCAGCGCAAGAACCGAGTACTCGTCCCAGGCGGTGGACTGGCGATCTGTCTGCGTCGCGGCATCGTGAATTTCCAGCTCGTGAAAGTCCATCGATCCGAAGTTAAAGAACTCTTGCTGCTTAAATGCGAGTTCCCCCCGATCCATGAAGACTTTCCCGGGCCGGTCCGCCACCACGGCCTGCCTCACCTCCACATTCTCCAAGGAGTTCAAGGCGGTGTTAGCAGCAAGAGCTGCAAACGAAGCGTAGAAGGGCTCCAGTGCAATGACGCGACCTGCAGGCCCGACCAATCGAGATAGTGCCAAAGTGAGGGCGCCCACATGGGCGCCGACCTCCACGACCACCTGACCAGGGCGCAAGAGCTTGGAGAAGAAGTCCACCTGGGAGATTCCGGAAATAGGGGACCCTAATATATAACCCTAAACAGTAGGATCCCTATTACAAGGACCCCCAAATAAGGTACTTAAGGTACCCCTATTTTCGGAAATTCCCACCTTCTTCTGCCCCCACTCTCCATAGACTTCCAGCGAACGGCCGATATACCAGTCCAGGGGGTTGAAGAGCATCACCTGGGATCTTGTTAAGGAGAGACTTTAAGTTAACACAATAGGGATCTGTAGTTTTAACATGGTTTCCGAAAAAATCACCTGGGATCTTGTTAAGGAGATAGTTTAAGTTACCACAATAGGGATCTGTCGTTTTAATGTGGCTTCCCGAAAAGATGGTTTAGGGTTCAGGGTTTAGGGTTACCACAATAGGGATCTGTAGTTTTAATATAACCCAGTCACGCCATGCCGGCACTGCCGGAGGCGATTGAAGGCCCTCTCTGGCCGAGGGAAGGCTCTGCCCTCATCTACGTACCTCCAGTCCCTCGCCAGACAGGCCTGGAGGCCCTCGTAGTTTCGGCTACCTGAGTTGTCCTCTAAGCCCTTTGAAAATTATTTACGATAGCAGAATAGTAGGGGAAATTAAAAAAGATCCCAAAGGACAACCCGGCTGCAGGCGGCGCGGAGCCGGCCGTAGTCATTTTGCAAACATTTCTCCAAGCTGCGGAAGCTCTCGTGGCAAAGTGGCTGCCTTTCGCCCTCGCTCGCCGAAGCCAGGACTATGAGATGAAAGCAACTGGCCAACATCCTCATCTTCCCAGTTGTACCGAAGGCAACACCGACCTTCTTCCTCCACATGGCCGAGGTCCAAGCTGTCTCTCCGTCCATGCCCTTCTCAAGAACAACTGCCGGCTTGAACCTTCTGGCTTATTCTATAGAGTACATTTAAGATCGCTCTGTTGTCAGTGCGTGGAGCGTTTCTCGTCCTTTGCTGCATCCATGCATGCAACTGGCATGCTTGTTCATAGAGCTTAGCACACGGACTACCATAGTCGAACGGTGCCTCAAAACTGGAACTGTTCAGAGTCTTTGAGTTTAGACCTGCGGCTCACGCAAAAATGTTAAGACATCTCCATGTTGCGAAGATTTCGCACAAAAGAGCCGATGGCCCTCTCAAGCCAAGTCTAATTTAGTCCATGGTGTTTCTGACATGGTGATGTCTTACTTCAGAACAACCCGCTAACTGTTGGGGGGGGGGGGGGGGGGGGCGAAGCCCAGAACACAGCAGCTCACCAAGCAAATATCCTGAACGGAAACCCGAAAGCTGTCATCATTCATCCCGGGAAATCAGCCCAACCTTGCCAAACTGCTGCCAAGCAACAACTGCTCCGCTGCTGAGACAGCAGCCGAGCGGCGCACATTGCCTGAGGAAAAGTTTCGATCCGGGAACACCTCATCCCCGTAGATCCAAGCTCAACTGTGAAATCATCCTGAACACTATTAGGGCCCCAAAAAAGCACATATAAACCCCTTATGATGAAGCCCATCAAGGTAGGGATATCCCTATAAAATGCTTATGCTTATGTGCTTTTTGGCCCCTAGACTAAACACAAAACACTGTACTGAACAATGGGGTCGTATGGAAGTTCGACTACCCCGAACGGGAGAGGCGCGTGCTGCTGACATGCTACTTCAGCTTGGCCGGGGGCCGATATAGAACCCTGAACCTATCCCCTTCCCTCCATCCTTCTCCCGCACTCTCGCCCTCCTCAACCTCTCCCTCTGCCATGTAACTTCAGCACAAAATTCAATGCCCCAAACTTGAACATAAGGCTTGAATGCTCGAACCCATCATATGGGAGTTTCCGAAAAATAGGGGACCTAATATAGTACCCCAAATAGTAGGATCCTTATTATAAGGTACCCCTAATTTTCGGAAACTCCCATATCTTGAAGTTGCAGGCTGACGGCCCAAAAGGCGAAACGCCATGGGATGCAAAACGCTGCAAAACGACCGCCACTGCGAACCAAACACTGAGGGAAGGGTTGCAAGGAATCGGTTTAGGGTTTAGGGCTTGGCAACCCTTAACCCTAAAGATCCCTGAAGCCGAAACCCTGGCTGCCCCGAGCATGCGAACGCCTGTGCCCTCTAGAACACTTCTGCACAGCAGTGGGCAAAAACACAACCAGAATCATATAACTACACACATCACTCGAAAACCTGTGGTTCCTCCCTGATTGCGGGTCGGTGCTCCGAGCAGCTCAAGACACCAACCCCGAAAAGTTGTGCAAGTCCCTTACTTGTCCACCATCCTGGAGAACTAAAGGCTAACCTTTGGGAGTATGTTGGGGTTATATAGTGATAGTGGTTCTACGAACTACCAAAAAAAGGTTAATAGGTTACCTACTCCACTACAAGTTTGCGGAACCTGCAAACACTCACATCAAGGGATTATCAAGACAAGGCCTTCGAATCCCAAACTTGACCTTAAGTCTAAGGCGAAGCCACCCGTTGTTCACAGAACTGTGCGTGAACTCTGGCTGCACATGCAAACAGAATCGGTAGTAAGAAAAGTGAGTGCCAAGGAACACCTGATGGGTGTCAAACATTTTCCCTAACTTTCAAGAGCCATCCACGGACGAATCCCTCGAAACGTCTGATATTCACGTGGTCCTACAGTCCTACACAGTGAATCAGCCGGGAAGCCGCGCATGATAGACTAACGACTACAATCTGACTTCTCCCTACTTGAAGTACCCAAAGGCCCCAAAGTAGTTCCTTTTTGGGGTTCATATATAGAATCCTATTAGGTAATCCCAAAAAGGAACTACTTTGGGGCCTCTGGGTAGGTATCTAGTAGAACTTGGCCTTGCTAGGCTTTTCGTATCTCACGTCTGGCAACTGATGGTGCTGTACCAATTCACGTGGTACCACGAGGAGTTATCCTAGCCGTCACACCGAAGACAAGAGCAATTACGAGCGAATCACAGCGCCAGCTGAAACAAGGATCCAACGACAAGGAAAAGCGTCACGTCCCAAATCATAACATTGAGCCTCACAACCCTGAAACCCCAAAGTTGATCTTGATCTGTCGGATTTTCCACCTCCCTCCACTTGGAGGTTCAGGGGTAGTTATTATAAGTGGGGCTATACATAGGGTAACTATAATCGCAACCCATATTAAGGGACTTGTAACCCCGCTCAAACTTCCCATGAACCTCCAAGTAGGCTGTAAACCCTATACCCTTATAGAATCCCTACAGATCCCTAAGCCTCCGGGATTTTCCACCTCCCTCCAGAAGCGAGGAAACTGTACAACCCGCTGTCTGAAAGCACTGCAACGCGATGCGCTCGTTTACGGATCGGTGATCCCCACTTGGAGGGTCGGGGGACGTAGTAAGTAGGTAGCAAGTAGCAAGGGGCCCTAATTGGGGTTATGGTACTTATAAGTCTCTAAAATAACAGTTACTATGTAAGTCCCCCGACCCTCCAAGCATACACACGGAGACAGCATATGAGATCTATTGCAACTAGTTATAAGTAGGGTTATACCCCATATTAGGGGACTTATAACCCAAATTACTTATGACTACCCATGAACCTCCAAGTAGAGCAGGGTTCGTGGTGGATCGATACCCAGACAGACCCGAGATATGGCTCTGAGTGAGGGATCAGAACATCTCTTCCTCGTAGCTGATCGGCCGCTTTCGCTGCTTCAGCCGCCTTGGCTGTTCATAGAGAAGCCCTCAGGCTATGGCTTGGGATTAGAATCTGGCTTTGGCGAATATTATCTACTATGCATATAACAAGGAACCCTAAGGAAAAATGTTGGCATTCGTGATTATTCCGACCCCTTGTCTGGGCTGCTGGGATATTCTCTGTCTCTAGCGTATCTTAGTCTTCAGTGCTGGTATTATTTGTGCTAACGCTGAAGCACGCTGGCTCTCAATCAGGGGAGTGCAGAACTTCCAGAAAGCAGGAGCTTCTCAACACGAGATCGGTTCCGGTGCAAAACGGAAGTTAACTACGAGATTGGCATCGAAAATGTTGGGAATCAGGGTTACAGAGCAGCCATAAACCCCGAACCCTAGAACCCTAAACCTTAAAACTTAAAACCCTAAACTGCAGCTGAGAAGGCACAAAGGTTTCTGCATCAGGTCATCGTTTCCATGTCCACTTCCGCTGTACACTTACCCAGAGGGTCCATGCGAAGGCCATCCTTTTAATGGTTTTGGAGACCAAATTGCAAAAGAGTGGTACATGTGGTTGCACCCACAGCGGTGCCCCCTCTCTCCCCTCCCCCCCAACGGTATCCCCCATTTGGTCGGGCCTTAAGCTTGCATGTGGAACGGTTGGGTGGCGTGGTTCAGGCCTCCTTCCAATGGCTGTCTGCTCCCTTCCCCCCGAAACCCTAAACCTGCTATGGAGTTTAGTCACCCCCCTCCTCCCCTCTGGAACAGAGGCCCCTCCGCACTCCGCACAGGCGCCTGGAGCGACTTCGCTCAGTTTTTTTTCAGAAGTAGCCTTGGGGACGGGGCGGGGTGGGGCAGGAACGCAATCTCACAACCATGTCCATATGTAATCGTAAAAATTATATATGTATATATATATATATATATATATATGGACTTTTCTGGCTTAGGTTACGGAGAGAGGCTCCCAAATGAACATGTCCAGGAGTCCGGGCTGACAAAGCCAGCCACAGGTGTAGCTGCCCCACGAAAAACTCACGAAGCATCCATATAGAGCCTTGGAACACCTGATGACAATTCGTGAAACCCTACGAAGTTCACAAAACACTTCACAAACATCTACGACAGCCCTTTCAACTTTCAACAGAACCCCAAAAACCTAGAACTGAAATGCGTGAAGCCCTACACTCTAAAACCCCAAAATCCTTAACCCAAAATCATAAATCCCAAACAGTACGAGGACCCGGCTCCGCAACGTCCTCCTCATCTTCCGCAGAGTCCGCCTCAGACTTCTCCAGACGCGAAAGTTCTTTCACCACCTACTTAGGATGTAGTCGTCGTTGCCAATCTTATGTTTAGGATCTTGAGGTAACCGAGGCAAAAAATGATTCCACAATTCACAATGGAGACTTTACGTAGGGTTCCGGGCCTGGGGAGGGATGAAATGGCATTTCGGGATCCTTTCGAAGGCCCTGACGCACTTTTTGATGCTCACACTCGGCAACACCAAGCGAGGTCTGTATAGAGAGACTGGAGGTTGAAAGCTCAATGCGTCACGACACATGGGTTTAGGGTTTCGGGTTTAGGATGAGTTTCTGCAGTGTCTGCCAGGCATCTGTGGATGCTACGGAAAGTGCTGCACTCGCATGCAAGCCGATACTAGCGCTGCTGCGGTGCCATCGGGGCCAGCGAAAACTAAAAGGTTAGTTACTCAGAGGCTCCATCAGCCATAAGGGTACCACTATGGAATTACCATCGGGGTTTAGGGACCTAACTACATAATGTTACTATATGTGGAGCCTCTAGCTGTAAGTCCTGGGAAAGCCTAGATCAATGACTTCCCAGAGCAAATGTATACTCCGAGGTGTGATATCCACCCCTTCTCTCTCTCTCTCTGTCTGTCTGTCTGTCTGTCTGTCTGTCTGTCTGTCTGTCTGTCTGTCTCTCTCTCTCTCT